>VNJT01013870.1:0-248360 GCA_008042655.1 Drosophila burlai
AATTAATAAATACTTCAAATAAGTCAGGCCCGTGCGCACGGGGGGGGTTTTGGGGGTTGTAACCCCCCCCATGGAGAATTTTTCAACATAAATTTTTATAAACAATACAGCACTTATTATATAAATGTGCAAATAACTTGACAATTCATACTTAATTGTCAGAATTGGTTTTCCAGTGCCAATAATTTGAAATATGGACAGGAATTAAAATTGAAAAAAAAATTATTTCGATATTATGTTCCTCGTTTGAGGTTAAAATCCCCCTTGGAAGATTCCTGCGCACGGGCCTGAAATAACTGGCCATTTGCTTGACGTAAATTTCGTGGCTACCACATCCATAGATTCCAAATTTCTAATCTAACAGTTGGCAGTCAGCGATTAAAGCTGTATTGCGGACTACCCTTATCACTTAGCGGTGCGAAAAATAGATGTTAGCCTATTCTTAGACCTACTGAATCTGCATATAAAATTTTATAAGAATCGGTCAAACCGTTTCGGTGGAAATATTAAAAAAAATATTTTTTTAAACATCGATGTCTAAAACATCGATGTTTTTCGACAAAAACATCGAAAACATCGATGTCCGCAAACATCGATGTTTCTCCACCTCTAATTTAATAATAATTTTTATTTACGAAGTGTGCCCGCGCTGTTCAATGGTTGAGGGCCACAGATGCGGTCACACTGCCAGTTCGCGTGGTAGGAAAAGCTTACAGCGCTGCTGCGGTCACACTACACTTTGAAATCGGGCAACTTTTTGAATTTAATTATTATTATTTCGGATGTCGCCAAAATCCCTCATTTATAAATAATATTATAAAATATATTATTAGTCAGCCTAGAGACACCGGCTCCTAGACACCAGCCAGGCTGGTATCGTCCGTTCCAGGTGATTACGATATTACCCTGACAACCGACAAAAAGTACAACAAACGCAGGTGTTTTGCTTCTAGAACGGAGCCACAAATTTCTCATTCGAAGCGGTTTGGAATTGCCTACTCTATGACCTACTCTATGACACCGCATCGGGCCAACCTGGTGCTCCAGATGCTGCTGCAGGCCAACACATATGTGTCCGCTGTGTGGGCCATGAGCTACCTGATTCACATGCTCCTTCGGGTGAGTTCGGCATTATCCTCGAATGTTCAATCTCCTGTCTAACAAGAAGCTCTTTTTTTCCAGTTTAAGATGTTGTGGAACCTGGAGGGTCTGTCTATGCTGGTGGCCTACGTCCTGGCCGTGACCGCTGAGGCCGTGCGCCTGTACGCCGGCTATTCGGTGAACCTGTGCTCGGGCGCCACCGCCATGTGGCTGCTGCTCACGGTAACGCCTTGCATTCTGTTGCCAGCCATGGTCTACCTTCGCCTGTCGCCAGCCGGGCGAAGTCTGTGGCTGCGCATCATCACGAATGCAGTGTTTGCCCTGATTGGGCTGGAGGTCATCGTGTCTCTTTTTCACTTTGTGATCCTTAAGCCCGGCCAGAAGAAGCGAGAGCTGCAGCTGCAGCTGCACCTGGAGCAGTTGCAGGAACAGGAGCGACAGCAGGAAGAGGAGGAGCTTGAGGAGCGGCCGGCATCCGTGACGGAATCGACAATATCGAGCGGGCAGAGGCGACGCGTACGACGCTTAGAGTAAGGCTTGTGAGGTTTATTTGGACACTGGCATAAATAATAAAGTAGAATAAGCTATTTAAGCTAAGCTAAGCTAAGGCGCTGCACGATCCCCGCAACACGCGACCGTCACACCTTCCGGGCATCGTCCAGATTGTGCGCCTTCAGCAGCGCATCGATGGCATCGAGATGGGCGCGCATTGTCGGCAAATAGCTGGTCATCACCTCGATGTTCTCCGCCAGGGCGGCACCCTGTCCCAGCAGCTGGCTCCGTGTGGGAACCCAGCTGTAGATGATCTGTAAGCGCATGTCGTCTGTCAGCTAGGAGAATGGAGAATGGAGAATGGAAGGGCATAGAAACCGACCTTAATTGTGTTCTGCACAATGAAACCGTGGTAGGGTTTCAGAGTGCGTTCGTAGGCGTCCTGCAGATGATGCTTCAGTGCCTCCTTCGCCCCGGCATCGTTGTAGATGTTCTCGAAGAAGGTGCAAATGAGCTGAAGGCCGCGCTTCAGCCAGAGCAGCGCATTGGCGGCAAAGTCGTCCACATTCACATTCAGTACAATCAAATCCTCCAGATACTTGTATTTCAGCACATCCGACCCGTAGGCTTTCGTTAGCTTCTAATGAACACAGGAAAGAACGATTGAGAAGGATTATAAAGAGTGAGTTAAAATTTTAAGGCGCACAAAATACCACCAAAGTGAATACATTTTAGATTAAATAGAAAAAGAGAGTCTGAAATCAGAGAGTGAGTAATCTATTTGAAGTGATCCCTGATTATAGTACGACTATAGTATAGTTTCAACAAAATGCTCACGATTAAATTAAAGAAATAAAGACTTGATTTTTCGAAGCATTTTAAAGAACCGAACCAAGTGTTAATAATTAGCGACTGATGATGGTGATAATGTGGAGAATCCACGTACTGGAGAGAGCAGTGTTGTTGCACACTCTCTGATTTGAATACAAATTGCTAATTTTACGGTATAAACTCACTGTCGCAGGCAATAAATATTTCATTTCATATAAAGTGTAAACGCTAAGAGATTAAATTCCATTAATAACAAATGCATAACATTTGGCAAGTTGAAAGTTGATCAAATTCATTTTTAAAAGTTTTTAACAAATCAAAGAAACATGCAATATAATTACACAATTTCCAGTTCTTAAAACTTAAACTATATAAGATTTACTTATACAACAATAAAGAAGGTATTTAACATTTGAAAATTGATTTAACTCAAATATTAAAGAGCTTCTTTGATTTAAAAATAAAAATAAAAGATAAAAAGTTTCCAAATCTCGAACAAACTCAATAATAAAAGTTTCAATATATAAATTCTTAAGACAAAAGTAAACCAACGAATGTTTAAATTTGTAAGCAAAACATTTAATTAGAATGATTGATGGGATGGATGGATAGATGGACACGGGGATCTTAGATCTTAGTTCTTGGCTCTTACGTTTATGTTTCCATTCATGTCCTTGATCACCGGAGTGAAGAGTTTGCCAAAGCTCTCTGTGTGCATAGGAAAATTCAAGCGGGAGGACATGAAAAATTGAAACAAATTTATAAATAATATTTAAAAGATTGAAGAGCGTGTGGGTGGTGGTGGGGTTATCACCTATGACAGTTACTATCTCCGTGGCGGCGGAGAGGAAGGCCTGGGTCTCCAGCTTATCGCTGGTGCTGGCCGGAAATCCCTTCAGCGCCTTGAATTGAATGCGCGCGGCGGGTACCTCGGTGGCTGCTGCCATTATTATTGCTGCTGCTGATGGATGTTGTGATGTTGGTGATGTCGTCGTCTGCGCGCTCCACTCAAGTTGCGTTCCAGCCGAAGACTGCTGCCTGCGAATCGGAGAAGGTTGAGGTGCGAAAATATTGGGTGAATCAATGCGGGCCACTAGTTTTCGAACGAACATCAATTCCGATTCCGTCGTGTGTTTATCTTATCTATGCGGCATTCGGTATTCGTTATTCTATCAGCGCCGCATTTCAATTTTCACTATCGAACCCCCCGTTCGCTGCCGCGCCGATGCCACAGCGCTCTGCCGTCGCTTCGATAATGGAGAATGAAAAATATACAACTGGTGCGCGCTCTCAAGACGCGAAGGGGGATGGTGAGGGGGAGGGGAGCCAGAGGCACCTTAACCCCAATAAGCTGCTGTCTTAGCTCAGAGAGAGTGAGAGTGAGAGAGAGACGGCGCTCAGCTGACGATCAAAGCAGCGAAACCTGCTTCCAGGCAGTGGCGCGCGCAGGATGCCAGCAAAGGGTTGCTCACAATCCCTAGGTAACGTATCCCCTTGCCTACGTCCCTGTGTGCTTTGGAGCTCTTGTCCCCCCATGCGTGTGTGTGGGTTACGGGTTTGGGTTACACTCGTATTTGTGTTGTGTTTCAGGTTGATTTGCTAGTGTGTGCCCCTTGCAGAGCTCAAGCAAGCACAGTGGCTCCTCCCATAGATATAAATACATAATAACCCCAAAGTACTTTTCCTATTTTCGCTCTATATTTAATTTCGAAACTCCTAGGAGTAAGTCGCTTTCAATTAAAATAAAAACACCTTCAGGACACACAACAAAAACAACAAAAAAGACGACTTTGTGGCTAAGAGCTTATCAAGAAATTCAGAATTTCCATGATTAATGGCCAGCTGATTACGTTATCAGCCTGCTCTGGGATTCCTTCAATTTATGGCCCCTCTGTGGTATCAATCTTTACTAAGTAATTACTCTGTTCATTGCCATTCTGGCTCCACTGTAAAGTTCACAACGTTTGAGGACAACCACTAACCTAAACCTAAACCCAACCGATAAACGTCACCGAAGAGGTGTTTGGTAATAAATGCGTGACTCACCAGATTGTGGGCAGGTGTAATCAGGTAATTTATGAAGGAGGGTGGCAAATATGTACTCAATTATGGTAATTGTTAACTGATGGGTTTCCGAACGCGAACACCAAAGGAGAGTGAGCCTCAAATAGCATAAATTTGGTCTGAAAAAGGGTTTTTCTTTTCTTGAACTCTACCGAATTTGGAAATATTATTTTCAACTTACTCGATGACTCCAACGAATTTAGAAGACAGTAACTGCAGGTGTTGCCCTGTCAGACTTAACTTATGGTGTGTGTGTGTGTAGGTTGAAACCTATCTCAAAAAGTCGCACAGAAACTGCTTTGTTTCTTCTTTCTCTCAAAGGTTTCCCAAGTGCCGGGGTTCAAGCACGAATCGAGACTGACTACTGACCAAGTAGAGTGACTTAATTCCCCCTGAGCACTCGACTATAGATTTGTTTGGTTCGTGTAATCCTCACCTGCCACGTCTGCTCCTCCTTCTTCTTCTCCTTCTCCTCGTTATTGTAAGGAATCACAGGAAAGTCGCTTCGTATCGCCGCTGGTGGTAAGCACAAATACGTAATGCGTGCGCTGCTCCGCCAGGAGATGCCACAGAGATGCTGGCAGCTGGAAGCGACTCACAGAATCCACCTCGAACTCCTCGTAGTGGGCCACCAGACTGTTGCGATTGCAGCGCAGTTCGACCAGCCGTAGGGGCCTGCTGGACACGATCTCCTTGGTGGGCCAGCTCAGCTGGATGTCAGCGGGCTCGATGTACGCCGACGACGTCTCCTCCAGGTCCGGATTAAGCCAGCGATGACTGGCCAAGATCACAGCGCAGTTGCGTGCGAAATAGAAGCTGTCGTGCCGCCTTTGGTTGTGATAGTTGTCCAGCAGTTGGCTGGTCGCCTGCAGCTTCAGTTTTGTGAAGCGCGGCCGGTTGGCCGGAGGTCCCTCGTTGCCGGCAGTTGCCAATCTTCCTGCAGCACTGGAACCACCAACGCCGCCGCCACCACCACCAGCAGCAGCAGCTCTCTTCGCCCCGCCGCCCACTGCCTCTACGATTCGTTGGGGCAGGTGCTCCGTAGGCTGATCCACGGTCAGGACTCGGTTAAGGTAGTCGAATCCCTGACCCATCACCCCCTCGGAGGTGTGGCCGAGATCAAAGCAGTGGCCCAGCTCGTGGCACACGGCACCCAAGGTGCTGGCATACACACCGCCGTACGTCCGCCGGTAGTTGCTCTCGTCCGGCAGCCGGGACACGTCCACCCGCTCCGTGCTGCGTACGCAGTCGCCGATCTCCGAGAAGTGGCGCGGCCACGCGTAAAAGTGGGCGCTACCAAAGAGCGCAAGTCCTCCGCCGCCAAGGGCTGCGTGTCCGCTGAGATGCCGCCGGATGCTGGCGTAGGAGGAGTCACCGCTGGCGGCCACACCGGCTCCGTCGTACCGCGTGCAGCCGATGAAGGCCACGAACTTTAGCTGTATCTGGTGGCCCCACTGCGGACAGGCGATAATCTCGCCCGCAAAATGCTGCCACAGCTCGTCCTCACTCTTGGCCAGCGCCTGTTCCTGGGTCAGCTGGCTGCGGAATGAGCAGCAGCCGCCGTTTAGAGTGAAGGTGCGATTGGGAAAGCCGGCGGCCAGCAGTTTGTGTGCATAGATGCACTGCACCAGGCGCAAATTGAGATCGATGAGTGAGTGCACCTCCCGTTGCTGTTCCGCGGGCTTCTCCTCGTCGCTGCACAGCAGATACAACGGTTGCACTCTGTAGGCGCTGCTCCGTGGTGTGTAGCTGAAGCTAATCAGACGCACGGCACTGCAGGAGCGCAGCTCCAAGTGGCAAGAAGCCTTCGCCGTTGCCGGATTCCCTTGGGCGGCACGCTCCAAGTCAAAAAGCAACTTAAATTCGCCGGCGGCCGACAGCTGGGTCAGCTGTTCCAGCGACCTGTCGAGGGTGGCCCTTAGTTGGCGCGCCGCCGAACATTTGGGCAGCAGACGCCCCTTGACCAACAGCAGGCCGTGCTGCACGCGCTCCGCCTCCAGCGGCTGCTCAACTTCGATGCTGTGCACGCGCTTGCAGCCGGCGGTGCCGCTGCTCATTGCCAATCCGCGCCAGAATTCCACCCAGCTCCGATCACACGCAGATCGCGAAGATTAGAAGAAAGAAAGCCGCCGAAAAACACAACAAAAGCCGATTTGTTTACAAGCTTTTCAGTGTGACCGCGTCGTCGTGTCGCCTTTTCGGAAAACTTCCGATAGTATTGATATCACTGCTGCTCTGAACGGCGGAAGCTGGCCACTCTGCCACGCCAATTGTTTTCCCAAAGGCGACGTGGAAGTAAACGCGAAAAATCCAGCCCCAGCCCGCTGGCGTAAACACACACTGCTTCTTCGAGACTGGAGACGGAGACTGGCAGCTGGCGCATGGAGTTCCTGAAGAGTGGCATCAAGACGGTGCTGGGCGGCACGGAGCCGGGCCAGCAGCCAAGTGCCGCCGAGACGGTGGAGAAGCTGGTCGATCGAGTTTACTCGTCCACCCTGCTGGAGGATCGTCGCGACGCATGCCGGGCGCTGAAGGCGTTGTCGCGCAAGTACCGGATCGAGGTGGGCGCCCAGGGCATGCCGCCGCTGGTCCAGGTGCTGCAGAACGACGGACAGGACGCGGAGATCATTAGCTATGCGCTGGACACGCTCTGCAATGTGGTGACGAGCGAGGAGTTCGACGAGGAGGCCGATAATCCCACTGTGTCGGTTAACGTGGGCGAGCAGTTCACGGAGATGTTCATCAAGACGCCGGAGCACGTGACCCTGGTGATGGGCTACCTGGATGAGTACGATTTCCGTGTGCGGCGCGCTGCCATCCAGCTCATCACGTCCCTCATCTCGAACAAGACGCGCGAGCTGCAGGATCTGGTGCTGGTCAGCCCGATGGGGGTGTCCAAGCTGATGGATCTGCTCACCGACAGCCGCGAGGTGATCCGCAACGATGTCCTGCTGCTGCTGATCGAGCTGACCAAAGGGAACTCAAATATCCAGAAGATCGTGGCCTTCGAGAACGCCTTCGACCGCCTGTTCGAGATTGTGCGCGAGGAGGGCTGCTCCGACGGCGGCATCGTCGTCGAGGACTGCCTAATCCTGCTGCTGAACCTGCTCAAGAACAACTCGAGCAACCAGCAGTTCTTCAAGGAAGGCAGCTACATCCAGCGCTTGGCGCCCATGTTCGAGCTCGCCCAGGACACCGAGGAGCTGGGCTGGTCGCCGCAGAAGGTCTCCAACTTCCACTGCCTGCTGCAGGTGGTCCGGGCACTGGTCACGCCCAGTAATCAGCAGCTGGTGGTCACCGCCTGCCAGCGCGTCATGCAAAAGTCCCGTCTTCTCCACGCCCTCTGCGAGATTCTCATGAGCAGCGGCGTTCCGGCGGACATACTCACCGAGACGATCAATGCCGTCGCCGAGGTGGTGCGCGGCGATCGGGACAACCAGGACGAGCTGGGACGCGTTATGGCGCCCAGCAGTCCGCCAAGGCCAGCCATCGTTGTCCTACTGATGTCCATGATCAATGAGAAGCAGCTCCTGGCGCTGCGCTGCGCCGTTCTCTACTGCTTCGAGTGCTTCCTCTACCGCAATGCCGACGGCCAGCGGGCGGTGGTGCAGACGCTGCTGCCGTCCAGCACCTCGGACGTGAGTGCCCTGTCCACCGGACAGCTCCTTTGCACCGGCCTCTTCTCCACGGACGCCCTGGCCAATTGGTTCTCGGCCGTCGCCCTGATGCACACCCTCGTGGAGAACGTGGCGCTGAAGGAGGAGCTGCTGCGTGTCCTACTGGCCACTCCGGGCGGGCAGCGGCCCATTACGCTCCTCGAGCAGTGCTCCAATCTGATGCAGCAGGAACGGTATCGGTTGCAGAGCAAGGTCGGGCTGCTGATGCTGCTCAGCCTCTGGCTGGCGCACTGCCCGGGCGCGGTGAAGGCGCTGCTGGAGACGCAGGGCACCATGGCCTACCTGACCGCCCAGCTGTGCTCCAACGAGCACGACGAGCGCGAGTTCCTCGTCCAGGGCATGTGCGCCTTCCTCATGGGCCTGTGCATCCAGTTCAACGACAACTCGCTGCCAGGACAAAAGCGCGAGGACATTAGCCAGCTAATCATCAAGCGCATTGGCCAGGAGAGCTTCTGCAGCAAGCTGGCGGAGGTGTCGCGCCACGAGGCATACAGCCGGGCCTGCAAGCAGGCGCAGATCCGCGCCAAGTCCGCCGGCGAGCTGCTGCTGGACTACGAGTACTGCAAGCTGTACAAGGGCCTGGAGGCTCTCATTGCCAAGCTGGTCAGCGGCTTCGATGTGGACGGCATCGAGCTGACCGAGCTCACGCTCAGCTCGGAGGCCTCGGCCCTGGTCTCCCAGTACAAGGGCATAATTCGGGGCATGGATGCCCAGATCCAGACGCTGCAGCACTCTTCCAAAGAGCTGGAGAGCGAGAACGCCAAGCTGAAGGAGAAACTCAACGAGGAGCAGACCCTGAAGGCGCAGCTCTCGGACCAGAACACTTTACTGAAGGCCCAGCTGGGGGCCACGGGTCAAGTGAATGTGAATGTTGTTGGGCAGCAGGGTCAAGGCCAAGGGGCGGAAAGCACCCCGGCCGCTAGCGAGGAGGAACTGAATGCCGCTCGCTACCAGGCCAACATGTACTTTGCGGAGAACATCCGTCTGACCAAGGAGCTGGAGACGCTGCGTCAACAGCTGTCGACGGAAAGGCAGCGGGCGGATGCTGCGCAGGAATCGCTGGCGGCCACGCAAAAGGACCAGGAGGATCTGCTCGAGCTGCTGGCGGATCAGGAGGCCAAGCTCACGCGATTCGAGGATGCGACAACGACGACTGCTAATCCAAATCAAGTTTCCGACGAGGCCTCAGCAGTGACTGCGGTTCCGCTGGACGAGAGTCCCATACCCAGTGGCACCGCCAGCAGATAAGGCCTGCTGACCATGTATCCTTGGACTGGAGCTGGAACTGCCGCCACGAAGGCCTCGTAACATCTTAAATACACACATTCTACTCGTTTTTATTTATATATAAATATGTACAACATTACCTACGTACCGATGAATACACCTTTGTCTTAGCTCGAAATCTGTGAGGAATTCGTTTTTGGCGGGCTTTTTGCGGGAGACTGAAGGAGACGACTGCGCACACATTCTCCTGCTGCCATCTCGCTCTATTTGGCTGAAAAACAATTGTTAATTTGTTTACTTTCCTCCAAGGGAACGAACTACCATGGAAATTCCTTGGATTTATTGGCGTAACTCTGATTTTATAGATCAAGAAACTTATTCAAATTGCAGAAAGAATAGTCAGTAGAATATTTGCATTTAAACCAAAGTCAACGAATAAAGGTCAAGGAATTAATCCCGTGTTGACTCAATTCAATGGAAATCGTTAAACGATTTGAAAGGGGGGCTTTTCTAGTTGCAAAACACACAAATCCACACTTCCAACACACAAAAAAAAAGGGAAGAAACACTGCGCTATACATTGCATACCATTTCATTACATTTATTAAACATAAAATGGTTACAAAACTTCTTTTCTCCGTCCGTAGACCTCTGGGCATCGGTCCACGTGTAGTTTCTGCTTAAACGACGACAAATTTAGGTTCCGCGTTGACGGCGGCATCGGCATTTACTTCTTGTCACTAGAGACAGAGCTCTTGGACTCGCGAATGGAGGCAGAGCGACGACGCTTGGCCTCCTCGCGCTTGGCCTTCGACTCCTTCTTGCGCTGCACCAACAGCTTGGCATAGTCGGCGGCAGCCTCCTTGGAGGCCGTCTGGCGCTTCTTCTTCAGGGCAATGCGACGATGCTTACGCTGCAGCACAACGGGAGTGATCAGGCGCTGGATCTTGGGGGCCTTGGAGGTGGCCTTCTTGTTGTCCTTGGCGGGCAGGGGGCGACGCACCACAAAGCGACGGACATCATCCTCCTTGCTCAGGTTGTACAGCTTGCGGATCTTGCTGGCACGCTTGGGTCCCAGGCGGCGGGGGATGGTGGTGTCGGTGAGACCGGCAATGTCCTGCTCGCCCTTCTTGATCACCACGAGAGCCAGCACAGACATGTTGGCATCGACAATGCAGCCGCGCACAGACTTGCGCTTGCGCTCGCCAGTACGGCGTGGGCGGTAGCACGAGTGTCCCTTCTTCAGGAGCAGACGCACACGACCTGTGGGAAAGGAAATAAACGCAAATTGCTAAGGTATTTCAGGTGAGGAAAGCACATGGCCAGCGATGGGAGCAGTTTTGGTAGTTGTAAAAGCCTAAACATGTTATGCAGAGTTTAAATGATTTTAGCTACTTCATTTATCACACAAATGCCAGCTGATTTAACTTGAAGATGCAGAATTTAGATTACTCGGCTATATTTTATTCTATTTAAGAGGTCTCTGGTGTAATTTAGATCAAATTAAGTTAGAAATCCCGCAAGGGTTAGGTTTCAAGTTGTTTCAAAGCTTTGGTCGCAAGAATTGATAGCCAATTACGTTAAGGAATGATCACAATGCTGATTATCAATGTTGATATATAGCATATACAATGTTTGGCATACGTATACAACCACCAAGATTCCACCGGACCCATCAGACCAGCGGCCAAAACATACCGTGGGTCAGCACACCCTGCTTCATGGGGAAGCCCTGCTTGTCGTTGCCACCGGCAATGCGCAGCTGGTAGCCCTTCCACTCATCTCCGAGGATGTCGGCCTCCACAACCTGGCCCATACGCTTCTCGTAGAACACACGGAGCTTGTGCTCGTCCACAACTTCGAACAGCTTCTGGCATCCCGTCGCGGGAAAGGAAACGTTGAGCTGCAAACACACAGAAACACACACACACAATGTAGAGGCTGCTAGTTGGTTGAACACAAAACAAAAAAAAATTGCGAGCGCCGCCAACAAATTGTCATCAATTGCTGCAAACGCAATCACTGGTTATTTTCCACCGCAAACATAACGATTCGTCGCGCCAGTGCTTGTGCTTTCGATTTTTCGCAATATTTCTTAAAGTTTGCGGTAGTTAACGGGGTATTTTCACAAATTTTTTGCACACCTTCATGATGTCGTCTGTTTTCAGGCAACGCAGAAAAAAAAAGAATCGGCCGATGTCTGTTTGCAGCTAGGGCAGGGTTGGAAAAGAACGCGAAGAGGAAGTAGCGACGGGAGTTGGACAGGTTGCCTAGAGAAATATCGATAGCTGTGGTCACTGTTACAAGCAATTACAGATTTGTAATAAATATTAAGCAATTTATTTAGATATCGACAAGGCAACACTTGATTTAATCCTTGTAACAATTCCACTTAAATAAACTTTCTACAAATATTTCTTTTTAAGCGTATACTAAAATAATATAGGTAAATGTGTGCTCAATGATATAAACATTCGGTTTATTTCCTGTATAACTTTTCAGCATCAGTATATATAACTCTGAAAAGAAATAATAATCAACGTTCTTTTGGTTTAAACGATAGTTTCTTAATTTGTTGATTACAAATTTAACTGCAAATAAATTAAATTACCCAGTCACGGAAGTCTCACTTTCTGTATCGGAATATCAGCCATCACTAGGTGTCCCCAGTTATCGAAACATCAGCCCTGTCGCAGCGTTGCCAGATCTGCAACATAGGGGTTTTGTTTTTCAAATGCCTGACCAGCTGGCAACGCAACTGCTTTGTCGCAACACGTGCAGCGATTAAAACTAGAGAATATAGCTTAAATTTGTGATTTAAATACTGATTCTCGATCAAATCGGTGCAGAATGGGCAAGCCGAAGAAGGCCAATGTGGCCACGATCAAGACCGTGAACCTGGAGAAGCAGATCACCGAGGGCAAGGTGGCCAAGGCGAAGACCAAGGATAAGGTCAGGCTGCGGGTCGAGGAGTCACCGGTAAGAAATAAATAAATTTAATAAATCAGCATTTCCCTTTTCAACCAAGTCTTGTGGATCTGCAGAACCTCGATGCCAGGAGCAGCCAGAACATTCTGGCCGCGGCAAAGCGTCAGCAGTTGGAGCTGGACGAGGAGAACTTCCCCAGCTTGGTGACCGTCAAGAAAGTCAACTTCAGTTTGGGTAAGTGCATCAGGAATGCGGCTGAAACTAAACATATTAAAATGTGTATTTCCTTTGCAGGCGATGGCATGGCCAAGGAGGAGGATCAGGAGGTCACCGAGACGGACTTCATGGCCGACCTGGACATGGACGCTGAGGACCTGGCCGCCTTTGAGCGCTTCCAGCAGCCGGCAAAGGAGGGCAAGCGCACGCTCCACCTCTCCCAGATGATCATGCAGAAGATCCAGGAGAAGGAGGCTGACATACACACAAAGATCTCCGACGAGGGGTCGCTCAAGATCGAGGAGATCGATCCCAAGGTGAAGGAGCTGTACGAGGGCGTTGGCAATGTGCTAAAGCGCTATCGCAGCGGCAAGATTCCGAAGGCCTTCAAGATCATACCGAAGCTGCGCAACTGGGAGCAGATTCTGTTCATTACGGAACCGCACAACTGGAGCGCCGCCGCCATGTTCCAGGGCACACGCATCTTCTGCTCGGTGCTGTCGCAAGCGATGGCCCAGCGCTTCTACAATCTGGTGCTGCTGCCGCGCGTTCGGGACGATCTCTGCGAGTACAAGAAGCTAAATATGCATCTGTACAATGCCCTGAAGCGGGCTCTCTTCAAGCCGGCCGCCTTCATGAAGGGCATCATCCTGCCGCTGCTGGAGGCCGGCGATTGTACGCTGCGCGAGGCCATTATCTTTGGCAGCGTGGTGGCGCGCAGCTCCATACCCGTGCTGCACTCCTCCGCCTGCCTGCTGAAGATCTGCGAGATGAACTATTCGGGTGCCAACTCGATTTTCATTCGTTACTTCCTGGACAAGCGCTATGCCCTGCCGTTTCGTGTCGTCGACGCAGCCGTCTTTCACTTCCTCAGATTCGAGAACGACAAGCGTGAGCTGCCGGTGCTCTGGCACCAGAGTCTGCTCACCTTTGCCCAGCGCTACAAGAACGACATATCCTCCGAGCAGCGGGATGCCCTCCTCCAGCTCCTCAAGTGGGTATTTCCATTGCATCCCTCTTAATATTTGATTTAACCCTTAATTCCGCTTGATTGCAGGAAGAAATCGCACTTCAAGATAACCGCAGATGTGAGGAGAGAGCTGCAGGCGGCCAAATGCCGCGATGTGGAGATGATGGAGACGGATAACGGACTGGCCGGACAGCCGGCCAAGATGTACACAGATGCCGACGTGGAGTACAATGGCTAAGAACGTAGGGATTACTTGGGGAATGATGTTGTTTTAATGATAATATTTAATGATAATAATATATGTAAATAAAAGTATATTCGTGCAGTGAAGTGCGTTTCCTGCGGATATTGCTTAAATGAAAAGCATTTTTGATGTTTTGAATGTTTTAATAGAAAAAACAAATGTGTGTGTGTCTCGTTTTATACAATTTTTGCATTAATCTGTAGTTTTTTTTTAGTTTTCTTGTTTGACAATGACGGTTTCGTTTTTCGTTTTTTTTTTGGGGCCGTCGCATTCGAATTGGGACGCCCACGTTATACATTATGTATTTTTATGATGCATTATGTTTGCTTTATAATCTCAATTTTAAATATATAATAATTACTTTAAATATAATTCTGTAACCAAAATCTTTCTAAAAGTTTTCGTTTCGTCACTTTCTTTAGTCTCTAAGTATTGTTTCGTTATCTCACTCCAACATTTGTTTTCTTTTGTTTTGTTTTCTTTTGTTTTGGTTTTTTGGTTTTTGCTTTGTTTCTCGTCCCTTTCCCGAAGGGTTCTCTTGCTTCTTGTGTGTCATTTAAGGGCATACTCCAAGGATCGGATCGGGGACCAAGGATCAATTTGAATAATTTACAATAACTAGACTGGACCATTGAAATGAGTGTTTTATATGCTCAATACGCTTCGATTTCCTAATACATTTGTAAAGAGAGTGTACCGATCGATGTGGCAAAGCAATAAGGAAATATGGAAATATGGAAATATGGAAATAGTTGGAAAGCCGTCAGTAGTGCTAATAGAGGGAGGATTGGGTAAATATAGATCGAAGCTAAAGCTGAATTGATATATAATATATATAATCGTATTATGATAGGTCCTCACCGCGCGCCCACAAAGGAAGAGAGAAAGGAAAGTGGTAAGTACTTAGTAGTATTCATTCGCTTCTTCTGGTTTCTTCATCTCGATCTCGTGTCTTTATTTTTTCACATCATTTAATTGAATTCCTCTTTCTTAGTGCTTTTGATTTTGGTTTTGGTTTTGGTTTTGGTTTTCTCAATCAAAACAATCAATTAGTATGTACTTTTTACCCATTGGTCCGAGTTGTGTTGGAATTTTTCTTTGGAGGAGGCAACGCAACCGTTTCGATTCCAAAAAGATACAAATACAAATATACAATTACATTCTGTCTGCCTCAAAAATGGTCATTGGTTCCGCAACCGAATTAACAACAATTAAACGATATGTATCCATTTTAAATGGCACAGTTTTTTCTTTTGTCATTTGGTTTCATTTTATGTTAACGTTAAACATTTTCCTAAGGTCTCTTCTACACATTATCATCATCATTATCAGCCTGCGCCCTTTTCTTCTACACTTTTTTCCTACGTTTTTATTTTTGGCACTCAACTCAACTCAAACAAGAACCTAAAGTTTTGATCAAGCTCCGAATTAATACATTTTAATAGTAATTTAACAACCTTTTTGATTACCGACATTCCTACCACCGAACTGCAGTTGACTTGGAATTATCTTGGAATTATTATTGATGCAAAGGCTTTCTAAGATTCCTAGCTTAGTTTTGGCAAATAATCGAAAAAGTCGATTTCATCGATAAACCTCGATAAGCCTCGATGAGAACAGGAACTGAAGAACACTTGACTGAATCTGTAAAATAATTATTTATAAAGAATATAAATAATATAATATAACTACCCGACTTTAACTTGTGAATTTCTAGTAGAAACGAGTAAAGAAATGGACTATTTTACTCATGCTTCCAAGTCAATTGCCGCAGGATATCGAACCTCGCAGGAATGGTATGCTCCTGTTCGTCGTTGGCTTGCGTTTTAATATTATTACGTTTAGAATGATCCCAACTGATATGCTGTTTGATTTCAAGAAGCTACAACCATTTTTTAACAAGGCCTTTGGATCGGAGGTGTACGTACATACAAGTGGGGGAAGGGGAACCGTGGGATGTGACGACCTTTGGAAGGGCGGTGTTAAAGCGAAAAACAAGTACGCAGAGGCTACACCGGATCTTACGCATATATGTGGAGGTGTGGAGGTGTAACAAAGAGCCAAAAAGGGATACGTTAGATGCATATAAGATCATCAATATGTGTGCGAGGTGCCAACATAAACACGGCCTTGGTAATACGATTCGATTATGGTAATAATAAGATTATGTCTAGCGCTAAAAACTGCAAAATCAAGTTCTCATCTTCTATATATTTCGCGTACGCCCTTACTTAGTACAAGTTCTCCCTCAATTCGTATCGATTCTCGATTTTCGATACTCGGTTTATAAATACACTTGACTTAAGCTTAGTATTTTCGGTTTATGCTATGTTTATCGTATGTTAAACAACCCATGATTAGAGTAAAAGTCGAAAATGCAATCCTGGACAAGATTCTTTTGGTGTATGCATTTCCCTCTCGATCGATCTTGGAATCTACGATTCCCGGATCCCAGCGCACCGCCATCATCGCCCTAAACCGCTACCCGGCGACCCCAATCCCGCACCCAATACCAATTCAAGTCCTGTTCCGGACAAGCACACGTACACTAGCAATAACACAACCATTGTGGTAGAGGAGGCGCCGCCGACCTTTGCATTGCGGCTTCCATTGGCATGCTGCATGGCAGCGGGCTCCTCACCTGCAGCCAAAAAGAGAAAACCGCAATTACTAAGTTTGGTAATAATCCTTTGTGACTGCAGCCTCACTCACCGTTTAGCACATGGACCACCACCGTCTCGGTGATCTCGTTGCCCAGCATGCAGGTGTAGTTGCCGGTGTCCTGGCGATTGGCATTGGCGATGTACAAACGACTCAGCGCTCTTCCTGGCAGCATGTCCGTCTTGACACTGCCAAGTACATGATTATAGGAGATGTTAAAGAGGATAGATTCTAGATTTGATCAACTTCTTGGTCGAGGAATTCACTTAGTTCTCACCTAATGCCACCCCTGCTGGTATCGTAGTTGAGCAGACGCAGCCCGTGGCGCCAGGTGATGTAGGAGGAGGGATGCGGAATCTTCGAAATGACGCACTGCAGCTCAATGGTGCTGCCAGCCTTGTAGTACTTCTCCGGCGTGGCCGATCCCCGCTCGTCGAGGATCTCCACGTGAGGAACTGAGGGAAGAGGAAGGCAGCAAATAAACTCAACGAAATTCCTAAAATGGAGCTCAAACTCAAACTAACCAATTATCGTTAGGTAGACCAGCAGGACGAGCGGCGGATGCGAGGACACCTGGCACTCGTAGGGACCCTCATCCCGCTCGTTGGCAAACTGAATGAGCAGCTTCCAGTCGTTGGGCTCCTCGAACTCCAGCGAGTAGCGTGAATCCCCGCTGTACGTGTGCTGGCCAAAGGTGATCAAGGTGAGATCCTCGCCGCGCCGCCTCATCCACGACACCGTCTTGCCCTGGAGATCGTTGACCCGACAATGCAGATACACGCTCGACGACAGCTGGGTGCTGATGTTCAGCGTGGTGTACGGGTCCGCAAAGAAGGGGAACGGCTCGTGGGTGGTCGTCTCGGTGACCTCCAGCTCCTCATCCTCGGGCGTGTCGGTGAACGGCGACGAGAACTCCTGCCAGAAGTTCTTTGGGAACGTGTCGAAGGGGTCGCCAGCTCGCGGTCGTTTTACTATTGTTGAAATCGAACATTTTTTAAATATTTTAGAATAATTTCAATTTCCTTTAGAAATTCTTAATTAACTTTAGTTGATGCATAAAAACATAACTATTTAAAATGAAAACTAGTAAATATATTTAAAGCTCTATTTGCCTTTCGTTTGAAGTAAACTCACATGTGGTCGACGTGGAGCCCGATCCGATGTGATGGAGCGAGGAGTATATGATTGCCAGTATCCAAAACAGCCGCGATCTCATCACTGCAACGGAGTATGCGAGTATCCCGGGATGCTGGGTGGCAGGATATGCACCCGTAATCTGGTTCTATATCGATCCAACTGCATCAGCAGCGTCCCACTGCATGGCCAGCGGAATGGGATGTGGACTCGGGGATAGCTGATAGCTGATTGCTTATTGGAGGCTATAAACTTCACTGCTTATCGATTGCGCTGCGGCAACTGGAGAGGAGATTGGACATACTGCCTGGACACGCACAAGGTAAGCTGCCCGGGGCTCACATTTCCATTTCCCAGTTGTTTTCTTTTCAATTTGTCCGCTTTACAGCTTTCTTTTCTATTTATGTTCTTTTCGTTTTTTTTTTTTTTTTGGAGGAGAGAAAGGCGAGAAGGAAAGCACTTTTATTAACCAGCTCGTGTTGCGTGTGTATTTATCTTTTTGCAACTGCTGCTGCTGCGGATGCTGCTGGCCCTGGCTGCCCCATTGGATGGCCAATGAGCGCGAATGTAGGTCAGGGCTTGCACTGCGCATGGCCAGCATCCCTGTTATCCTGGCCATTCTCCAAGCTCCGTCATGAAGCCCAAAATAAACAGCAAAGTAACTCACCTCTAAAGCGCTGATAATCCCGGAATCTGGCTTTATCTTAGAGAGGCTTCTTTTAATAATTAAAGCTGCTGCGATTAGCAACTCGAAGGTGGATTTAGAGCGGAGGGGAGTCCTGGTATTACGGCCGTTTAGTTGCCTTTGCCGGGCCGTAGACGTTGTTGTTCCCTCACCCACAACTGCTGCGCTACTAACTGCGCTCCGGAAAGCCCAGCATCATCGTCTCTCTCTTTCTGGGCAGATTCCAAAATCCGAAGATTTTCCACCCACTAATCTATGTAGGTGTCCGTCGTCGTTAGGCGCCAGCCGTTACGCTTTAAATTGTCTTCGAAGAATTACTGTAAATGTGAAAGAATAAAATGTCATTATGCACAATATTTAATTATTGTAAGCACATTTTAATTTTGTCTAAAATAAGCTTTTTTCGTACTCACTTGCTTGGACATTTCAAAAACCGATACTTATCGCATGTTATCGATAAGCGACTGAGGGTCCTCAAACATGGCGGATCTATTGTCATCTCGCTTTAATTTTAAATAACCGTTAATTAGGCTGGCGTGGTTTGTTCACAAAAGCAGAACATTTTTCGAAACGATTTAATTGCTCGAGCAACTAAATAGCTGAAATTAAATGGTTTATCGCACTTATTCATGCTTCCTGCGCATGTGCAGTTATAGTAATTCGGTGGTTGGTGTGTATTGGTGAGAGCATAAAACTGCCAACACTGCCTACGGTACTTACGCTCCCCCCTACGTGGGGAAATGTGCTGTCTGATGTAATGTTAAATGTACTATTAAAGACTTATTTGTCTTTAACTACTACTACGTATAAATACTGCACTTTGACTTCTGATTAATGTCATAATACATACTTTTAATAAAACCTTCTTCGCAGCTGCTCTTCCTATTCTCTGCATCCAGTCAATCAGTGGCAACATAACGGTTCTTGCTGTGTTTACTTTTTGCAGGCAGTGTGGGCATGTGTGTGTGCCGCCCCTTATCGCCCGCGTCGGGCGGCGGTGGTGCGATGTGGAAAAATCGGGAGCGAAATGACATAAGTGGCGGGTATACACACGAGCGCACACACACACCAACGACAACACACACCCTCAGCAGGCGCTCTCACACAAACGCAGTCGGGCCGCATAGGGCACACGGATACGCAAAAGAACCGTTCGTTTCATTCGCTGTCGCGCCGTTGACAATTGAGATTCAATCGCTTTTTTCCATTTGCTTTTTATTTTCTCCCCTCCTTCTGCTTTATGTTTCTCCTTTGGTCGGGCGTCGAAATGCCTTTTGAATATTAATCAGCGACGAACTGCAAATCTTCGAGAAGCGGCTAACAAAAATCAAAAATCACTGTCGATTTGAAGGGAGTGTGTGGAAATTACTACCACAAGTACACACAAAAACAAAAAAAAAACTAAGCAGAAGCGCGACAACGCCGGCAGAGGCAGAAGCGGCGGTTGCAGTGTGCGACAAAAGCAGAAAATCGGAGGAGAATCAGAAACTAATCAGCCGGCATAGGCAATAGGCTACAAATCCAGCTAGTCCCAGCAATCGGAACAATTCGAAATGGAGGAGAACAACTCCCGTGTGCTGAGCCTGCTCGGCGGTTTGGCCATCGGCATTGTGGGCTTCCAGGTGTTCCGCAAGGTCCTGCCCTGGATCTATGCGAATGTGGTGGGGCCCAAGGTGTTTGGCTCCTCCGTGAATCTCGCCAAGATGGGCGAGTGGGCAGGTGAGTACTCTCAGTGGCGCGTCCAAGGGTGCAAAGGTGAAAGGAAAAATAAATAAAACAAAATAAACATTCGGTGATAACAGCAATTAACTGTAAATCCTTTGAACATACCATAAAATACCAAATAATACCAACTATGTGATTTCCTGTTAAAAAAATATAATTGTTTTCCAATTTCAAGTTAATAATTTTTAAAATTCACGTTATAGAAACCAAATGTCGTTAAATATAAATAAGAAATTGATTAATTAATAATGCTTCTTAAAGGTGTTGATATTTAAAATAGAAATGAAGGAAACTTGAGACCTAATCACCTAAATTGTTAACATTTATGCTTCCCGTGTGCGATAAGAACCTGCCCACGCCCCTTTAGACCACAGATAAACCCTGGCTAACGTGTTATATTAATTTCTATATTCTTTCAGTGGTCACCGGATCCACCGATGGCATTGGCAAGGCCTACGCCAAGGAGGTACGTACGCTGGCTGACCCACACAATCTTGGCCAAAGTCCGGCGGAATAATGACATGTCAGGGAAAACGGGCAAACAAAAAATTAATGAGTAATTACCGAATTGAACGGACGCGCTTCGCTTACAATGACTTGGACATTGGGCTCGCCGGCGTCGTCGGCTGGAAGCGTGGAAGCGATGCATTAGCCAAGTGAATCTGCACTTTGAAATCGATCTCCAGTCGTACTTGCAGTCAGTCACAAAAATTCCCTAATAGTGTTTGCTTGTCAGCAAATTGCTACATTTGCAGCCTTCCCACATTTATTTTCTCAACTTTTTTTGTTGACTATTTGCCCTTACAAAGTGCAGTCGCCGCAGTTTAGGTCGTTTTTTTTCGGATACGGGCTGTTCCCGGTTTTGCATTTGGTGTCGCCCACTCGAAGCACTCGAAATTAGAACCCAGCTAAGGGAACACGTGTTGTCCAGGTGGATGAACTAACCTATAGCTATAGAGTGTTGAGAGGGCCCCGCCTGAAGCGCATTAGCATTCGCCGCGCGTCGGACGCACGGAAAGTGGTTCAATGTTCACACGGAATTATGTGGCCTCTCCTATGGATAGCTTCTGTTTCTCAACTGCGACTATACTATTTAGTCTACAATTTTGGACTGTAGATACAGGAAATTGATTTTTTTTAATTTAAAAATTCAGTTTTAAAGTAAAAAAGTAAAGAATATAAACATATATCTTTCTCCTAATTTCAGCTCGCTCGCAGGGGACTGAAGCTCGTGCTGATTAGTAGATCACTGGAAAAGCTGAATGCGGTGGCCAAGGAGATAAGTAAGTGCACCACCACTACCACCACAGCTGCAACCCCTAGAGCTGGGTTAACGACTGTAACTAACTTTTCCCCTCGCTCTGCTGCGGCATACTTTCAGGCGATAAATACAACGTGGAGGTGCGGGTTATCGACGTGGACTTCACCGGCGGTGCCGAGATCTACGAGAAAATCTCCGAAAAGACCAGTGGCCTGGACATTGGTGTGCTGGTCAACAACGTGGGGATCAGCTACAGCCATCCCGAGTACTTCCTCGACTGCTACAACGCCGATCCGCAGTTCCTGCGCAACATTGTCGCGGCTAATATTCATTCGGTGACCCACATGACGGCCCTTGTCCTGCCCACCCTGATCGCCAAGCGTCGCGGCGTCATCATCAACATTTCCTCCACCGCTGGCGTCATTCCCAATCCCCTGCTGAGCGTGTACAGTTCCACAAAGGTGAGGGAATTGATTATTTGATCCTGATCCTGATTTGCTAAGCCGCTCATTTGTTGCAGGCCTTTGTGAACAAGTTCAGCGACGATCTGCAGACGGAGTACAAGGACCAGGGCATCCTCATTCAGAGCGTGCAGCCGGGCTTTGTGGCCACCAACATGTCAAAGATCCGCAAGGCCACCATCTTTGCACCCTCACCGGAGACGTATGTGCGCTCCGCGCTGTCCACTTTGGGGATTGCCGGCCAGACGGCTGGCTACCTGCCGCATGCCCTGCTCCAGCTGGTCATTCACTTTACGGAGGCGGTATTCGGAGAGCAGTTCGCCCGCAACGTGGTGCTTAAGAACATACTGGGCACCCGGAAGCGGGCACTGCGTCGCCTGACCAAGGAGCAGTAGGAGCGCCACTGCTGCCTTGATAGCATTCCCCGCCAGAGGAGGAGGAGGAGTAGGAGGCATTTAACTGGAGTCTTGGGTTGGGCTAGTAGTCATAACGTGTGTCATACGAACAAACAGAAAAGAACAGAAGAAGGCTTAACTACCAAAACGAAAACATTACCCAAAATAGGAACCAAGTCTAGTTAGTTTCTTTGTCATTGAATTAACATTGGAAATCCACAATTGCCGCGCAGCACACAGCCATGTCATATGAACCATAAATTAATAATTGTGTGTGTGGCTACGTCACGTAATTAGATAAATAAATATATCTAGTTTCTTTTTAGCAACAAAAATGTGTCTTTTATTGAAGCCCTTTTTGGGGAGGCCTTTTCGGTGACTAATGTTTTAAGGTGGCACGGCCCAAGGTGATTATTTAAGTATTGGAAACTGCCTAGCAACAAATGGAATTAATTGCGGAAAGTTGGAAAGCAATAAAAGACTAAAAAAAACGCTTTGAAAATGTTTTCTTTTTGCAAAGTTGCTTGAAAGGGCTGTATTTTTGGTTAGGTTCTGTTTTTATTTATTATAAATGATTTGCTTTCTTAGAATAACTTACAGTAACCCCATTTGCTAGTTATAATTATCATTAATTAACTAATAACTTAATTTATAACTTTTTCCGAAAGTTATCCCACATTCCAATTGGAATTCCAATTTGAACTTGAATTTGAATGACAATTCGATGACACTGCCAAGGTATCGAGCAACGGTGCAATCGATAGGTTTGGCAACTCAATACTATCGGTGCAGTAGAGGCACCCCCGCTGCACCACCCCCCAAAATAGAGGCAGTTTTCCGCACACGAAAGGAAAATCGTAAACATAACTGAAAAGATAGTTGATTTTAAAGGGCGCGCAGCTAGCCGGGCCGTGAAAACGGATTTGTGAGGCGTTATCACCACACGGGCCGTGATACGCCGCAACTGCGCAGCAGCAGCAGCAGCGACAGCGACAGAGCAAAGGGAGCAGCAGCAGCAACAATAAGCGAGAAGGAGGAGTAATCAAAGTTGCGCTTGTTTTGATTTCTTGGTACGGCGTCGCCACTCCCGCTCTCCGCTGCACGCCTTCGCGCTCCACGCTCCAGCAGCGCTCCGGATAAAGCTGGCCCAGGCATAATCAACTTGTTGCGGGAGGCAGTCGTCGCCCAGTATTGATTTAGTACATGTAGCAGGCGGACGCTTCCCAGTTACAGCCGCACACACCATATTTTGTGGGTTTGTTCTCAGCATATTATTCCGTCTGTGTCTGTTCTTCGTGCGTTTGTGTCATTGGGAATCCAAAAGCGAAGAAGGTGAAGGAGGAGGAGAAGGAGGAAGCGTAAGGCAGGAAGAAACCGAAAACCGAATACGGAAAACCGAGACCGAAAGCGAAATTGACGCAATTGAGAACTATTTTTAATGACGACGCCGACTACGACGACGACAACAACGGCCCAAAGTTGAGCCGCCGCCGCCCGCCCGCTAACACGCTAGAAATCGAATCCCCGGCAGCAAATGTCGACGGCATCGGTGGCCTGTCGTTGAAAATGTTTGAAACTCATCAAAGATTCACAAGTGAAAAAGGGCAGTGATTACTTTGGAACTGCCGGACAACGGAGCAAGGAGCACAAACAGTGGACAGTGGACAGTGGACAGCGGATCAGGAACAGCGGACCACAACACACACACACACACACACACCCATGGATAGCATGGACATGGCCACCGAGCAGCGGTCAGGGCGACGCCTGCCCTTGTTTCCCATTGAGCCAGAGCCACCGGCGACGGTCACGCAGCGCCTAACGATTCTGGTCACCCGGTAAGTGTCCTTCCTTGCTTCCTTTTGATGGAATAATAATATGCATACCCTGTCGCTGTCCCTGTTCCAGGGTGCTACGTGCCCTGCAATTAAACTGGAGGATTATCGTTTCCGGCATCACCATGACACTGCTGGCGGTCATCTGGTATTATCCGACCTTTTTTCTGTTCTTCGCCTTCGTCGTCTATTCCCTGGTGCTGGTCTTTGCGGGTAAGATATGTCTGCGGGATGACTCACTCATAAGTTCCCAGTTCCCAGTCCCCAGTCCCCAGTCCAATCACTGGCCAATCGTTGGCATAATTAAGTCCAAAAAGTCCAAATATCTAATATTTCTTATCTGCTTCTCTGCTCTCTCGCCCCCTTCGACAGCTGTGGCCGGCACCGTCTATATCCATTATATATTCACCACCAATGAGCCGACGCGACCAAGTCGCGTGCCCTCGCGACTGCTCTACAATGCCACCAAGTGAGTGTGTCGGCCCCTCGCTGGACTTTGTCCAAATTGATTAACAATCTCTTCTGTCTTCTGTCTTCTGTCTTCTGTCTTGTCTCCTGTGCAGAAGCAACATTTTCGATCTGCCCAAGCCCATCAAGAACCCATCGAATCTGCCGCTGATCTTTGGCAAGACGGTGGACCTGCAGCTGCAGCAGATCATTGAGTATGTCCTGCGTGACTTTATGCTGCCCTGGCTGGGGTGAGTCTCTCTCTCTCTCTCGCTCTCTTAATCCCAGTTTAATGTATTTTCCTCCCCCAGTTATGTGGTCACCAAGCCCAAGCTCATCAACGATGTGGTGCGCGAGGATCTGTGGAATGCCATACAGAAGATACACGAGCGAGCCACCAAAATGGACGCGGCCAAGATCATAGCCGTGGATATGGTGAATCGGGTGACGGTGCATCTGGAGAAGATACGCATAGCAGAGGCCAGGGCGTGAGTATTGAGTGAGAGCTCTCCAAAATCCCCTCTTCAAATCACAAATACGATTAGAGATTACGATAAATACACACTTTTTAATCCTGCTTAAGAGATAAGATAATGCAAAGATATATAAAACGATATTTTGTTCCTTTGTGTTCTACTTTGGAATGGAATCCATATTCATATTTTTCGGTTTATGGTTTATCGGTTTCCTTAATCACTTTTTTAATGAGCAAATGCAGTGCGCAAAATTAAATTAAATGTAATTTATATGCGTCACTCGTAAATCACTCGTAAATTAGCAATAGAAAAAATGAGGGGAAATCGCCACGAGGGGCCTCTCCCAAGCACTATTCAAGGGAAGTGGCATAAAATGCAGGTGTTCAGGTGTTCAGGTGTTTCTTGTTATCACAACTGCTCTATGAATGCGTCATAATTCTGTGATATTAACTTTTTATGCGACTTCGATGAATACTCTTTGATTTTCCACAGGGCGGAGACCAATTCGGCGCCCGTTTTTAGCACCAACTCCTACCTAGCCGACGAAGACATGGAGATGGAGTTCCTGCGCAAGCTGTGCGAGATTATGGTGATCCTGCTGCTGCCACGCGGCTATTCCCTGCCACCTTTAAAGGTCCTGCTCAGCGAGATTCTGTCCTACAAGAGTGAGTATAGAAGCAGGCATTTCCAGCTTACCAGAGCTTCCAGCTTATCCCCCATGTCCCACAGTCTTCTTTCCCATGATCAAAATGCTAACGGCCCCCGATTACATCAACCAGAAGGTGGTGCAGAATATCGAGACCCGTCTGGCGGCGGCGGCGATGAGTAAGCGGAGCTACGAGTATGCCGCCAGCTTCGAGGACTTCCTCAAGATCATCAACAACTCGGGCAGCCTGGAGGAGCTCTCGCTCATCCGGAAGAGCATCGTAAACGATCTGATGCATGCCACAACCATGCAGAATTTGCAGCGTGCCAAGGGCCTGGATCCCGATCACGAGGATCACTCGCTGACCAAGTCAGAGCACACGGCCGCCGTGCGTCTGAAGCGCTACGTCCGCCAGCTGACGATGGCCAAGTCCGAGTGCGAGAAGAATCTGGCCAAGTTTGGTTGGAATGGCAACTACTCCAGCGATATAGTAAGTGGATGTGGATGTGGATGTGGATCATAAATATATTTCTAATTCAAACCCTTCCCCTTCCCCCTGGAAGGACCTGACGCTGGTGGAGATCCTAAACACGGCTGTGGGCCGGCGCTACTTCACCCTGTTCCTGGAGCCACTCAAGGCGAGCGCTCTGATTGGCTTCTATCTGGCCGTGGAGGAGATCAAGCACGCCCACAAGTCGGCCAGCCATCAGCTGGGCACGGAGATATTCTACACGTACATCCGGGTGCCCAAGTCGGAGATCCAGATCGATAAGCACGAGCGCAAGCTGATCGAGACGTTCCTGCTGGGCGACGCCGATCCGGACATCTTCTACGACATCCAGCGGAATGTGCTGCGCACTTTGGAGGAGAAGTATTATCCGCCGTTCGTGCTGAGCGACCAGTACCGTCAGCTGAAGGAGGCGCTGGACTCGAACGAGATCGCCGATCCCACGCTCTTGATGTGCCACGATACGCCAGATGACCAGGTGGGTGCGAGTGCGGGTGGTGGTGGTGGCACCGATGGCTGCAATGGCAGTGGTCCCGTCGCTGGTGGCGGTGGTGGCGCTGCCATCGATGTGGCCGCCCACACCTCGTACGCGCGACGAAAGCTGGAGCAGATACAGGAACGCATCGACAAGAAGAACCAGGCGCTGGACGCCCTCAAGTATTCGGTGAAGCCCGAGTCCAAGGTGCTCTCCATTCTGGAGAAGGAGATGGAGTGGCTGAAGAGCGAGAAGCGTCAGACGGAGGCGCATCTGCGGCGGACGGACGCCTGGACGGAGCACCTGGGCAAGTGGAAGGCGACCATTCAGAGTGTGGAGGTGAGTGCTGGAGTGCTGCAGTGTGCAGAGTGCTGTCCCTTTCAACTCCTCTTCCTCCTCCTCCATTGCTAGGTCTCCGATGAGAAGGAATCGCTGCAGTTCATGATCCTGGTGCATGTGGACGAGGACATTAATGCCCCCTCGCAACCCACAACAACATCTAAAAACGGCGACAGTGGCGGTGTCCACACCAGCGTCCATGCACGCAGGCGTCCCTCGGGCATCTCCAGCGGCTGGGTGGTGATGCGTTCCCTCAACCAAGTGCATGTGGGTATTCCACACACATTCCACACACGAAGGAGTGTGAACTAACCAAGCTCGTTCCCCCTTTGCAGGAGCTGCAAAGGAAGCTGCGGCATGTTAGCTCCAACCTGAAGGCCCTCGACCTGCCCACCAACTTCAAGTTCTTCTTCCTGAAGACAGACCGACATGGCCAGGAGAAGGCCAAGGCGCAGATCCAGAAGTTTCTCAATGTAAGTGGAACACTCGAACTTGGAACTTGGAACTTGATCTACAAATTGATTTCCTTTATTTCCCCTTCGCTCTCTCTCAGTTCATCCTGGAGGACGACCATCTGAATGGCAGCGAGGCCATCTACACGTTCCTCAGCCCCAGCTCGGACCACCTGAAGCAGTCGCTGCCCTCGCCCAAGAAGTCCAAGTTCTCGCTGGCCACGCTCTTCCGCAGCGATGCGGGCAAGGCGCACGAGGCCGCCGCCAGTCGGGCCACCGATCCCTTCTGGGGCCTGCAGCGGGACGACGACGACATTTCCACGTATCTGGACGGTGAGTCGGGCAGCGAGGCAAAGCTGCTGCCCACGGATTTGGACAGCAAGGACTCAATAGCGGAGCCCATGTACGCCCTGATGGGCGAGATCTTCGACATGGGCGGCGTCTTCAAGTGGCTGCGCAAGAGCCTCATCTCCTTCGTGCAGATCACGTACGGTCGGACGATAAATCGTCAGATACGCGAGTCGGTGGCCTATCTGTTCGAGGAGTCCATGCTGCACAATTACTTCTCCGCCATCCTGAAGTCCTTTTGGCCGGGCGGCGTCCTGGCGTCCGCCTATCCGGTGCGTTCGGAGGATATGCGTGAGATGACCACAACGGCGGCCAAGGCCCTGCTCACTGATCATATACCGGAGGTGCTGTGCAATCTCGTGGGCGCGCAGGCGGCCCGGCGAGGTGTCCTCAAGGTGTTTGAGGCCCTCCAGAATCCCGCCTACAACAAGCAGCTCTTCTACGTGAGTTTTCTGTGTCCCAGCTGGGTTTTCTCTTAATATGTTTTTCGTTTTCTGTTTTCAGGAACTCCTCGAGATACTCATGATTGAGTTCTTCCCGGAGATCCGACAGCTGCGTGTGACCACGAACACGAATGGCAGCACCAAGCTGAACACGGCCACGGCTGGAGCGGCAGCTGCCTCGGCTGCAGCGAGCCTGGCAGCGGCCACAGCGGCTGCTTCGTTGCCCTCGCTGAGCCACAGCGTCGCCACAGGCGGTGGCGGTGGCGGTGGCGGAAATAATGCATCAACTGGACAGAATCATCATCAGGGATCGAGCTCATCGACCTCGATGGGTTCGTCAGCGAGCAGCAGCTCCTTGGGCGGCGGCGCCAGCGGAGCTGCAGCGCATCAGCAATCGCACTACCACCTTGGATCCCACCACCACCTGCACCACTCACAGCAGGCGAGCAGCTCCAAGTTGCTTTAGGTAGCTTCAAGTAGCTCCTAGAAGATCGAAGTAGCTCCAAGTAGCTCCTGGAAGATCGAAGTAGCTCCGAGCTCCGAGCAGCTTCGTTTTAATCACTTTTTGTTTTACATTCGTGTTGGCGTTGACTCGTTAAATGCTCTCTCTGTCCCTCTCGGAGAAGGTTCCTCCCTCTCGGAGAAGGATCACAAGGAATAGTTACTCCCTCTCGGAGAAGGATCACAAGGAATAGTTACTCAGTTAGTCAGTTACTCAGTTACTCTGGAGTAGTTACCAGTTATCATTCCCTGTACAAATGCGGTGCTGAAGCAGTGCTGAAGCCGCACCGCACATCCCAATGATTTCTGTCCATTGTTAATGATGAAGAATCCCCTTGTCCCTTGTCCCCTGTCCCCCTGTCCCTTTTCCAGTTTGTTATGTCTGTATATGTGTATATGTCTGTACATATGTCTCTGTATACGTGTAGGTCAGTATTAAGCATTGTACCAAAATCGTTGTTTTCGTTTTTAGTAGCAGATTTCCCGCAGCATCCCTGCTGCATCCTTGCTGCTGCATCCCCAAAAGGATCAGCATTCCCTGGGTCACAAGAGGTGTGAGATTTTTTTTGATTTAGAGGCAAATTTCAGGTCTAGAGATTAGGAGAAGAGGTCAAAGGTCAAAGCTTTCGTTCGATTCAATTTATAGTATTTATTTTTTACTTAGTGGAATTTTAAGTTAAGCCAAAAGAGTTTCCTTTTGCTTTTTCCCCACAAATAAAACCGATCGAATTTTATTTCAACTGCTTTTACTTTCGTTTCTTCTCGTTTATCATTTAAAATCATCAAAAATAATTTGTATTTAGCTAAGGAAAAGGTTAATAATAAGCATTAAGCGTTGGTTATCTGTAAGAGTTGCCTTCAAAAAACGAAGTTATAGCGATGCTTGGAAAGGCCAGAGAACTGGTGCAGCGAGACGCAGCACCACCACCACCACCACCACACCGGGCACTAGATTATGTAGATCCCCCTGTGAGCCAAACGTATCCCACTAAGCAAATGTACCCACATCCCCTCCGCAGGCAGAGAGTTTCTAGAGGCGCTTTCAATCTATTTTATGTACACTTTTATGTGCGTGTGCGTGTGCGTCGTGTGCGTGAAAAATGTGCGAAATATAAATCGCTATTTATGTAGATTCAAACAGACTTCATTGTCCCCTGCCTGGGGCCTAAAACACGGCCATTTGCTCAACCAGCTTGGCCAGGGAAATGGCCTGCATGTCCACCACCACCATCACCAGGTTACGGCGCATTCCGGCCGGCTTCTTCACCAGCAGCCTCACCTCAAAGTATTTCAAGAGGAACCGCCACTTCAGGTCGCTCTTTTCGCGCTCCGTCAGCCGGTCAAAGTGCTCCGCTTCGAGGCCCAGGATTCGCTCGGCGGGTTTGCCCGCCAGACGTGCCTCCAGCAGGCTGCCCGTTTGATCGGAGAAATGAATGTTAATGTTGAAGTATCGATTGGTCCGGGGGCCATCGTCGTTGCCCAGCGAGAACTCCATCTGGCAGGCTTCGGTGGCGCAATCCTCGAGGCCTCGCGGTATGGGGCGCTGGCAGACGTTGCTGAACGCATCGCATGGATTATTATTAAGATTATGAATCATTGAAGCCCAAAGTACTTGCCATTTTTGACTTATATTGGGCACAAAGCCATCCAGGTCGAGTTTGGTGAGCATTCCGTACAGCACGGCGGTGAACTGATCCTGGGAGGCGTCCTGCAGTTCACCCTCGGCGCGGCTGTAGATCTGGCGCACCGTCATCTGACTCCGGATGCTGGCAGCTTAGAAAGAAGATAAAGACTGAGTAGGAATCCATGGAATGGAGTGTCGCTGTAACCAACCTGCTGGCAAGTTGTCTAGCTCCGTGTGGGCGTAGCCATCAAAGGACCTGATGGGCTGGGATGCGGCAAAGGCCAGCAGCCGGCTACAATCCACGCCGGCTGCTGCCTGGGGATCTTCGCAGACGAGCGTGCCATTGGAATGGGACAGCACCGGACAGCGATGGTAATCGGAGTGGGAGACTCGCACGTCCACCAGATGGAGAACGGTGTGGCGGGGCTGCCAGCTCTGGGCGCGGCGTATCCAGTCCGCTTGCCAGATGGTGAGCAGCATGCCCTCCGGATAGCTGGCATCGATCACCACCGCCTCCAGGCAGTGCAGCGGATCCTGCGTCTTGCCAGCGGCTGCTGGTAGTTTGCGTTTTATCTCACGCACTGGCCGAATGGCGGCTACCACGACCAGCAGGTCCACAAAGGCGCTGGCTCCCCCACCGCCGATCAAGCCGGAACGCACGTCCGCCAGCTTGAGGGCGGAGCCCAGGGGCTTGAGGGGGAGATGGAGGAGCTGCTGCAGGGCCAGCACAGGGGCGGGGTCGTCGCTGTCGTGACGTACCAGGTAGCCGGAACCCTCGTTGACCACCAGGACGCAGGGGAGGGTGCCCTGCGGCTGGTAGCGCTGCTGCTGCTGCTGCTGCTGCTGCTCCGTTGAAGAAATCATCGAATTGGACATCACCTTGGCGCCCACGATGTCCACGACATGGCCAATGTGCAGCATGGCGGAGTACTCCTCCACGCAGGCCCGCTGGCCCCAGCATTTGCAATTGGTGAGATGAAGCGGCGAATCGCGGATCGTCAAGGTCAGCACCCCGCGCTCAGTGCCACTCATTTTGTCGTAAAAGATGTTCGGCGACGACTTGGACACGATTAGTGCCACCGTGGAGAAGTGCGTCATTGTGGGCTGCATGTCCGCCAGGGGCAGGAACTTTCCGCGCTTCGACATTTTCTATCCTTTGCCTATTTTTTTTTCGAAAACAAACAGTTTGCAAAATTGCAATGGCCGAAAAGCCGTTATGTGCCGCCGATAAATTGATGACGATGTTGCTGTGCTTTGAACTATCGATGGTGTTGAGGTATCCGATATATACTATCGAAACTTTTTGAGATAAAATTAGAAATCAATTTCTTTTTTTTTTCAAAACGCTATTATTTTGATATCCCTTTTACTTTTTTCCAGTCTTACTCAGTCACTTGGCTTAATTGATTTCATTGTTAATTTCACGCACAGCAAACAATCGATTAACATCGCTGCGCCGTCTCACTCCCAGTTATTGTTCCCGTACCATCCCCAATTAGCTGACACTCATATTCACGAATTGAGATTTACGCGTCAAACAAACTCACTTGCCGCTTTCCCACGGATGCCAGCGACCGCCAGAGTTTGCCCCAACTGAAACCCACCCACCGGAGCAGCACGGGACACCGCAGCGCCACAGACGCCACCCGCCAGTTGCCGACGAGAGTGGAGTTCAACCAGCCCATTCATCCAGCCAGCAGTTTCGAAAGCAACGCCAGCCCGCAGATCAACGCAGCCGTGAGACATGGTCAAGCTATTTGCGTTGAGCATCTTCCACAAGGGCGCCAGCGAGGCGCGCCTGCTGAAGACGGCGTCCGACCTGCAGTCCTTCTCCTTTTTCCAACGTGGCACCGTTAACGAGTTCATGACGTGAGTATGCATGTGGATGCGACGGCGCAGGCTCAATAACAATCGCTTCACTCCACTCTGTTTGCTCTCCCCCCTCGCCATTCGCAGCTTCGCCTCCAAGACGATTGTGGAGCGCACACAGCCGGCCCTGCGGCAGTCGGTGAAGCAGGACGCCTACATGTGCCATGTCTATGTGCGGGCCGACAATCTGGCTGGCGTGCTCATTGCAGACCACGAGTATCCACACCGTGTGGCACATACGCTCATCACAAAGATCCTCGATGACTTCACGGCCAAGGTGTCGGCAGATCAGTGGCCCAATGGCACAGAAGCCACCATTTCGTTCGACGTGCTGCCGGCCTTCCTGGCGCGCTACCAGAATCCCGTTGAGGCCGATCCCCTGACAAAAATGCAAAACGATCTGGACGAAACGAAAATCATACTGAAGAACACCATCGAGGCGGTGCTGGAGCGCGGCGAGAAGCTGGACGACATGGTCAGCAAGTCGGAGAAGCTGTCGCTGCAGAGCAAGGCCTTCTACAAGACTGCGAAAAAGACGAACTCGTGCTGCAGCTTCACCTAGGTCCCATCGCATTGTCCTCTTCTCTCCTCACACACACTCCTCACATACTTTACATGCTGGTAAACAGGAACAGGAATAGGAACAGAAACACCAGTTGCAAATGCAAATCAAAGAAGACCACACAAAGGATAACACCAACAAAGAAACAAACAACAAAACAAGCGGAGAGGTATCGGCGAGGCCTGGAGTTCGCTTGCTTTTTATAAATGAATTAGTTAATTTTATATATAAAACATATACTATACTGTACGAATAGATAAATGTGCGTAAGACCCTACTCCCGCCCGCCCGCCAACACCCCCCATGTGTTTACACTCGTCTCTGTCTGTCGCGGGTCCTGTCTGTATGTCTATGCTTTGGATATTTGGATGTTAATTATAGCAATACAAATAATGATCTAAAACCTATATTACACCTACAATATGTATGTGCTACAGCTGTGTTCTGTGTTCTCTCGTATCTCGCCACACTCTCGTCGGGCGTGTTTACCAAGTTCTCTTATCTGTTCGAAGGTTCATCCGCTTCATTCGTCTCGAACCTAAGCTACCCATTGATGTTGTGTGCTTCGTTGTTGCTGCCCTCGGGACGGCTCTAATACATACCATTTACATACATTTATATTTGTCTGGAGGCTGACCCCCCATCGTGGGCCCAGCACAAGCGCCTGCAGCTTTAGTCCGATCTGCTGGCTTAGTCCAAGTGGCAATCGGAGTGCGTGCGGGTGAGAGCTTGTTTGGGCCTTTCAATAAAGAGTATTCTTATGGGAAATGTGACTTGAAAGAGATGTGTTTATTTACTGTTTTTGGGCATTTAGTTGGTAGTACTAACGGTATTAACATAGAATTATAATCCTAATCGATCATAATACCGATACCAATATCAGCTCTTGCTTGTTTTTTTAAAGATCCTCTATTTCGAAATACTTACGATCTTTTAGTTTTTAAATATTCAAAAACCCAATGTTTTATATTGGGACATTTAATAGTAACGGTATTGAAGAAATCCTTCTCGATTTTAGTTAGAAGAAATGCTGGTTGCTTGCTATACAGATCTCTAGTTGAAATTACCAACTACTTTTAATATATCATATTCGACAACCCAATATTTTATATTGGGACAAAGAATACAGATACAGGGTTTGGGTTTCATGATTTAAAAGTGGTTTTGGTTGGCGTTTATTTATTACATATAGAAGATATCCATTTTTTGTGTTTTTTGTTTTGTAAACATGCCCGTTTACATATTTATTATATTTATGCGTTTCATACGTTTAGTTTTTAACATTTTTTGGGGTGAGGGGATTTTGGAGTTTGATTTCCAAAGGGGGACGGGACGGGGGGTATACATATGCAGTAAATAAGATAGGTAAATTGATTACAATTTAGGTTTTCTCCATTAGTTTTTCCCCCAGTCCTCCGTCTCCGATTCTTGATTATTTTATTTTATTTTTTTTTGTTTGTTTTTTGCGTTTGACGGAGAAAGGGGAGGTGCAAATATGCATTAAATTGCATATATAATATATAATTATGTATTTATATCGATTTGTTATAATTAATATAATATTGTGTGTGTATGTGTGTGTGCTAACTTAAGCTTAAGCCGCAAACATTTATTGAAACTCGTTTGCTTAGCTTCTTCTCCTCTTTCACTTTCACTTTCCGTTTACATTTTGCATTAACATTACTGTCTGCTTCTTCTTCATCATCATCATCATCACCATCTTTCTCTTCTTCTTCTTCTTCATCACCATCGCCTGATTCTGACTCCTCAGTTGCATTTGTGTTAGTGATCTATGGTAATATTAGAAATTATTCAAATGGTTCGCTTGTAATATACTTGATGTTAGGTTCTAAATGCACGCTCGTTCGAAATGGCTAAGAATTTGCATTTGCCTCTTGAATTCTCATTTAACGTTTTTGCTAAAATTTGCATTGATCAACACAACAAATGAAAATCAAGAAAAGTTCTCATGTTTTCCTCATCCTTCTCCTCCTTTCCTTATCTATCTTCTTTCAAATCAATAAAATACGTGTGTTTGTGTGTGTGTGTGTGTGTGTTTCAAGTGAGGTTATGTTCGTTTAAAAACTAGTTTGGATAAATTGTTGGCTTGCTTTGCTTTTTTGATTGAATTTGTATTATTTAGGACTCAGTGGGGGGAGTGGGTATCGGGGAAGGGGGGATGGGGTCTGGTGCCCGCCCCTCGAGATTTGCACTTATCGAATTGCTATCGAAATACAAGTAAGTATGTAAGTAAATGACAATAAAACATTCTCCGTCATTCTATCGTCATAAGGTTTCTAACGTGTTTCGTTACGCAGCTGTTATCACAATGGGTTTTGGTTTAAACTTTTCCTTTTACTTTTAAGTTTAAGTTCCTTCTGCTCCTTGATTTGCGGCCGAATACAAATTTAGCTTATAACTTACGATCTGTGTGGCTGCTGCGTCTTAATAATTTGTTCTAACGTTTTGTTTTCTTCATTTTTGTTTACTTCAACCTTCTCTTTTTTTGTGGGTTGATATCAATATCGGACCTCAAAAGCCGCTCCTAACTTTGGCGCTTAAAAGTATGCTTGTTTGTAGGTTTTGTATGTAAAAATGTTTGTTTGCTTCATTTCGCTTCCTTGTGTTTGTATCATCATACAAGAAATGTGTGCATGTGTGTGGCGTGTGTGTGTGTGTGTAGGTGAGAGAGCATGGTGTGTGTCGGTGTGGATGTGGGGGTTGTGTCCATGTGTTTGTTTTTTTTTATGCATTTTTGGCACTTGTGCGAAGCGCACTGTAACGGTAAATGCAATTCACTTTATCGCCTACGACATACATACATACGCACATGCATATCTGTACAATGTATATATTTTTTTAGTTTACAAACGAAAGTTTGAAAACAAAAAACAATAAAATAAACAAAGAGGAACAACAAAAACTAAACCAAAAACGAGTTTTTGTGTGTGTGTCTGTGTTTGTGGATGTCCTTTTTGGATCTGGAACACAAAAGAAAAGGAGAAAAAAAAAACAGCTATACAAACTATCGCATTAACGGCACTTATTTGCATGTTCCATTTCTAGTTTTTGTGGGAGCCTCACGTGTTATTTTATTGTTTCTTCTGGTTCAAAACAATTGAATTCACTTTGTTTTTGGCTTTAGTCTTTCGTTTTTTTCCTCTTTTTTGGTTGCATTTTTCAAAAGTTGCATTTCTATACTTTCAAAAATATATATGTCTATGCGAATTTCTATCGATTTAAATCTATTGTTTAAGAAGAGCCACTGGAGACTTGGAGACTGCGAGACAGGGAAAGCTATGTATAATATATATATATTGATATACATATATGTATAACGGGACTGAGAGACAAAGATATATATATATTTATACAATATATATATATATATAGAGAGAGAGAGAGAGCGATCGATTGGTACTTAAACAAGGGATTTGGAATTGATTTAAAAATGCGAAAAGGACGACGAATCGCGATCGCTTCCCCCGTCTCCTTTTTGGGGCTTTCGGTTTTCAGTTACTCTTAAATTTTTATCAGTTTCAACTTCTTTTGCTCTTTTTTTCTCTTTATTTTCTTTGTTTCGTTTTGGTTTCGTGTGTTTCCCGTGTTTTTTTTTTCCTTTTTGCTCTTTTTTTTTTGTTTGTTTGTTTGTTTGTTTGTTGTTTGGTTTGTTTGTTTCGCAGTGTGTGCTTGTGTACACAACTTATAGATAAATACAATACAAATATCGCGCACTATAGTTTTATTTCTTCAAAAAAAGAATGTATGCCTCAAGTCATCCATAATACATATATTGTAGCCATCAGACATTGTCTATATATAAGCGACAACGACAACGACAATAATACAAATACATAACATATATTCATATTCCTCTTCTGATCCAGACACTGACTCAGATCCAGATGCAGTTTCAGTTTCTGCGTCAGTTTCAGTTTGTCAGTTTTTCAGTTTCAGTTTCAGTTTCAGTTTTTGGCCTGGCCTTTTTCGGAGGCCGCTGCGTTACTTCATTTAAATTGTTTATTAATTAGTACTTTTGTATTTTCGTTTGTTTATATAAGTCTATCACATCATCACAATTCGGTTGCATCGAAATCATAATCATAAAAAGTAAGAAAAATAAAAATTATCAGAACCTTACAACACCCTTTTCCTCACGTCAGGCAGACGACAATTTAATTTTAGAGTGTACGTACAACAAATAAAAATACAAATATTATTCAGTTGCAGTTGGTTGTTAACCCTCTTAAGAGGAGATTCAAAGGAGGAAATGACAAACCCCAGGTAGGGACCCCAAAAAGTAATGTAAGGATTGCTCCCATTCTCATTCCATAAAGTAAACGGAAAATAAAAACTAATCTGCAAATCACTAGAAGATTTGAAACTCCTCCCAAAAAGGTGCCGCAAGCAATGCTAACAAAAAAAAAAGACACAGTAAAAAACAAATATACACTGAATTCGGTACTTCAAAATATACTTTCAGACACCTTTTCAAGTGATTTCAAATCTCTGGAGATTTACGTACAACCCGCGAACAAATTTGAGACATGAAAGAAAATCAAAAATTGTCTATTTCCACCTCAGCCTGACTTCTCCTCCTCCGCCTCCTCATGCAGTTGCCGCCCAGTAGGCATATATAAATATCAAAATATCGATAAAGTCTCCCCTTCGACCCCCAATAATTGGTTTAATTCGCTTCAAAGAGATCCTTGTGTTGACGATATACATATATAAATATCCCCTCTTAGCTTTTTCCTAGCTCGCTTTGTATTCATCTTGATATTTGGCTAAGAAGAAACGTTTCACGTTACGTAGAAAACTAATAAAATAAAAAAAAAATGAATGAATTTGTAGAAATGTTCCCTTTTTCTTCACTACCCAGTGTTTTTGTTTTTGTTTTTCGGCTAACAAATATATATATAAATATAATCTACATGATTTGCATCTATTTGCTTTGTGTGTGTGTGTTTACCTCTCGTGTTTCCCCATTTGTAGAATTACGTCACCCCTTATTCTTCAAACGAGAAGAATTCGATCTCGATTTCGATTTCGATTCCGATTAATCGGCTTCGGCTTTTCTTTGTACTGCTTAAGGACAACGCAAACTGCGCGCACTGCTTGCTATAGCACAACAGCCCTGTTTCTGGCTTGGCTTGCACAGACAGGCACGGTCGACACGGCTCTGCACTCAACAATGGATTTGACGATTTTACGATTTGACGACTTTATGACTTTACGGCTAACTATATAACTGCTATAATTGTGGAGCTGCCAATTGGTGTTAATGTTACTACTTTGCCCACTTCTGCTCTGAACGGCCAAAGGGTAAGAATAATAATAAATGAAAAGGAATACAAGAAATTACAACATAATTTTTGCGGGAATTGGGAAAAAGAGCTCCTTTCTCCTTTCTTCTTTTTCGTTTTGCTTTTCTTTTCTCTTGGAATATTCAGAAGTATGCATTATGTTTGCTGTATTATTATTATCATTATTTTCGTGTGGCATTGCTTGGCATTTTCATTCGTTCGTTCGTTCTTCTCTTCTGTGTGTTCTTCATCATCGACTCTTCTCCTCTCGATTCTTTTTTATGGATGAATGTGGCGTCTTTTCTTTTTCTTCACTTTCTTGAATTTTCGTTCTTTTTTTTTTAATTCGTTTTTATAATTCTTTTCAACTGATTCTGCAATCTTTGTTCTTTGGTCAATTCTCGTTGAACTTGGAATATTTGAAAAGTAGTTGTAATTTAATAATATATATATCTATATATATTTCTAGTTTTCAAGTATTTGCATAGAACTTTTGAAAAAACCTCCTTTATTTGTATAATTCATGCGAATGTTGTGTTAAGTTAAATGAAGTTTCAAGTTTCAAGGGTCTAGGGATAGAGCTGGTAAGGGCATCGATGTTTTTGTTTTTCTAAAATCGATTTTTAATCGATAACATCGATGTTATTCCCGCTCTTTGTTAGGGGTTAAGGGGCATACTTTAACACTCAACAAAATCGGGGATTTCGCTTCAATCTCCATTAAATCAAGCACGAATCTGCATCAAAATCGGAAATTAAATGATAAGTCTTAAAAGTGTGCAAGTGTGTGTGTGTGTGTGTGTGGTGCTGCGTGTGTCTTTGTAATGTCTTTGTGGTGTTTGTGGGTTCTCAATTGTCTGGCTTTCATCGATCGATTGTTTGTTTGTCAGTTAGTTACGTTTCTTTACATACTTCCTACCAAAGCAGCGCTGCCCTTCCTCGAAAAAATGTGCTCCTATCTTTTTTGTATCTCTATCTCGTGTTGCGCAAAATGCCAAAATATATATAAATATAGTTATAGATGTATTATTATTATGATCAGCCGCTCGCTGCATTTTTCACTTGAAATTGAAATGGAAATTGTGTGTTGGAATTCCGTTAAAGAGCTTCAATTTTCCCTTTGTTGTAATTGTTTGTTGCAAATTTGTCGCCTTTTCGGATATATTAAAAACAAAATATATATATATCATAAATAAAATTAGACTCGTATGAATATATATATTTGGATGTGTTTGTGTTTTGTTATTATAAGCAAACCGTTCATTTCATACCAACCAAGTCAGTGAAAGGGGGGTTCTTATTTCTTCAAATGAATTCCCCTTTTTCTCTCGAATTCTTTTGCAACAGTTTTTAAATTTTCAAATTGCTGGTTTAGTGGTGGTGTTGTCTCGTGTATTGGCCGATACACATGAATATCAATCACTTAACTAATAGGGTGTCGGGTGTCGGGTGTCTATGTGTCTGCTTGTTAACAAAATGTATATTCATATATATCTCTCGTTTCGCCCGATTTTACTGGCCGGAAAAGGGAAAAATATGATGGTGTTTATACCCTACAACATACATATATTCCTTGTAATCATTCGAATAACATGCAACTGTCAGAATGTGTGTGTTGTGTGTGTGTCTCTGTGTGTTTGGAAAAGCTTAAAACTAGATTCACTTTTCATTTTCGAGTTGTTCTTGTTTGTTTGTTTGTTTGGTGTTTTACCTCATTGAGGCCAAAGTGTGTGTTGGGGCTTTCCGTCTATTCCACGGGCGCGCATGCTATCCTCTCCTCTCCTCTCCGGTCCAATCCAATCCAATCCGTAGCAGTAATGGCTGTCGAGAGATATAATAATCAGCGATTATGCACAACTGGACACTGAAGACACTCACCGCTTGATGTCGATGTTTGGTGGCCGTCGTTTTGGCCAACAGCAGTAACAGTAAATAAAGGATGAAGTAAGCTCAGGGGGTAAGGTAAGGTAAGGGTAATGCGCTTCTAAACCGCACAAAGGGTATTGGGATACTAACAATAGTTGCATTAAGTGGAGGGAAGCACGTACAACGTACAACGTACAACAAATAAAAGGAAAACAAGGTGTTACTGTTTGCTCTTTTATGTTTGCAAAACTATCTACTTCATTTCTCTCATCATATCTCGTCTGCACTCGGATTGCATGACTCTCGCAGTGGCTGTGTTGTGTGTGTTTGTGTGCCTATATATATATATATATATTTTATATTGTTTGTCCGTGTCGTAGTCATCATCTCGTCCGCCATCGCCATCGCCGCCGCTGCCATCGCCACCGTCACCGTCTTACAGTTGTCCAGCCTGCTCCGGTCCGGGTGCAGGTCCGGCCGCGACCTGGGTGAACTGGTGCTGAGCTGCATAGTAGGTGGGCGGCATGCTGAACTGATTGGCATACGGATTGGTGCCCGGAGCCGCCGCTGTGGTGAGCACTCCGGCCGCTTCGTACATGTAGGCGGCACCGGGCGGTGCCGGGGCGACGGCTGCAGCTCGGGCAGCGGCCGCTGCCACGGCCGCAATCGGTGGCGAATTGGCCGGCGTGTAGTGGACCAATGGTGTGGTCACTGCTGTTGGCTGCGGCGGAGCGTAGTTGCTGCCATCATCCTTGGGTGGCTTCGACTGTTGTTGCTGCTGCTGCTGCTGCTGCTGTTGGGCCAACTGCTGGGCCAGCTGTTGCTGCTGCTGCGGCTGATAGTGCTGCACGCCCGGCGGCTGGTAGTCACGTTTCGGCAGCTGCTGGAAACGGGGCGGCATGCCCCCAGCTCCGGCGCCTTGGGGCACAAATTGTCCGCGACCGCGATATGTCGGCGGTATGTACTGACCGCCCTGCTGGTGCGCCATGTGCGGCTGGGGTCCGCCGCCAACTCCTGCAGCTCCGCCGGCTCCACCGCCATTACCACCACCCTGGTGGCCCATTATGGCTCTGGGTCCGCCACTGTTAAAGGGAGCCCTCGGGCGATAGGTGTTGCCGTTGCGCTGCTGCTGTCCACCGCCATTGCTACCGTCCTGTCCCATCTGGTTCATGCGATTCCAATTGCCGGTCATGCCGCCGCCACCTCCATTCTGCTGATAGCTATTGCCGCCAGCGGCATACTGTGGGTAGCCAACGCCGTTGGGTGGTCCCCCGCGATTGTTATTGTAGCCACCGCCGCCGCCGCCCGCCTGGTAGTTGAGAGGATTGCTGGTGCGCTGCTGATACACGCCGTTGTGGCCGCCATGATTGCGATCCCCGCTGCCATTGTTATTCCAGCGCTTGTTGCCGCGATACCCGCCGCTGGGCATTGAGCGTGCGAGGTCCAACAGCGCCTGCGACGGCGTCTGGCCCGCCTCCTCCAGCACCGAGATCAGTTCACGCGCCTGCTTGGCATTGTCGGGCGTGAAAAGGGTATAGGCGGTGCCCAGTTGCTGGCACCGTCCCGTGCGTCCAATGCGATGCACATAATTCTCAGAGGAGTTGGGATAATCATAGTTAATCACATACTGCAGATCCTCAACGTCCAGGCCGCGTGAGGCCACATCGGTGGCAATCAGGATGTTCGATTTGCCGTTGCGGAAGTCCTTCAGCACAGAGTCTCGCTCGTTCTGTGTCTTGTCGCCGTGAATGGAGGTGGCGGTATATCCCTCGGAGCGGATGTTCTGCAGGATCTCCTCGACCTGGATGGAGATGGAGAGAGAGAGATGGTGATTGATTAGCCTTTAAAATATAGTTAAAAATATCGCATTACGAAGGCTAGGAATGTTGGCGAGACTCTGCTACTTGGCTTTTAATTTCACACAAACATCCCATCCCGCTGTCTGCATTGGACACTCCTCCTCCTCCGAGTTGTTTATCAGAGAAATTCAAATGCAATGACACGAGAACCAGGAAAGATCCAAGGGAGGAGGGAGGAGGGAGGAGGAAGTCTTGTTACATTTACAAGAAATGCAAAGCCCACCAATGAGTCACTTCCAGAGACTAACAACACTCACCCTGATCTTGGTCTCCACGAAAATGATGATCTTGTGTCCGTTGTTGGTGGGAATAATCTCCTTGAGGAGACGCACCAAGCGCTGCGGCTTCTCCATCTCGGAGCAGATCTCGACGATCTGGCGAATGTTGTGGTTGGCTGACAGACTCATCGACCCAATGTTAATTTGGATGTAATCGTTTAGGAAGTCGCCCGCCAAGGCCTGCACCTCTTTGGGCCAGGTGGCGGACCACATGACCACCTGACGGTCCGGGCGAATCTGCTCGATGATCTTGCGGATCTGGGGCTCGAAGCCCATGTCCAGCATGCGGTCCGCCTCGTCCAGCACCAGGTATGTGCATCTCTGTAGGTTAGTGTTCCGATTCTCTAGAAAGTCTATCAAACGGCCGGGTGTGGCGATGATCACCTCAACGCCTCGCTCCAAGTCGCGGGCCTGGGGCACCTTCGATGAGCCGCCGAAGATGCATGTGTGGCGTATTTCGGGCTTGCACAGATGGCCATAATCACGCACCACCGACTGGATCTGCTGGGCCAGCTCCCGTGTGGGTGCCAGCACCAGGGCGATGGGTCCCTCGCCGCGCATAATGGGCGGCTGCTTGGAAATGTGCACAATGGCTGGCAGCATGTAGGCCAGCGTCTTGCCGGACCCAGTCTGGGCGATGCCCACCAGATCGCGGCCGGAGAGGGCGATGGGCCAGCCCTGCGACTGGATGGCCGTCGGCTTGGTGAAGCCCTGGCGCGTCATCTCATCGATGACATGAGATGGCAGCGAGCTCTCCTCGAAGCTGACCACGGGATGCGGCAGCTCCTGCCCGGTCACTGTGATCTCCAGTTCGCGACGGATGTCGGCCACCTGCTGCTCGCTCTTGGCCAATGTGTTGGGGTGTATTATGTAAAAGTCCTTGTGGAACGGCTCCAGGTTCTCCCAATTCGGTTTGACCAGGTTGCGGCCCGGATTCTTGGCCTTCTCGCGCTGAATCTCGGCGCGCTCCTCCTTGGATAGCATCCCCAGAGCGGCCGCATTGTAGTTATTGCTCTGATAGCCACCAACGCCAACGTTGTGCGGCTTCTGGTATCGCTGTCCATAGGTGGGATTCTTGCCACGAGGACCGCCATAGCCACCGTTACCACCTGCGCCGGCCGCACCGCCTCCAAGTCCATTGCCGGCAAAGGTCACACCATTCTGCTGACGATAGGGATTGCCGCCGGCACCGCCCGCGGCACCCATGCCCAAGCCATTCTGGATGCCATAGGCCATCACCCCGTATGGCTGGCCAAAGTGCATGCTACCTGCTGCACCGGGTGCTCCATTAATGGCCGCTGCTCCGCCGGCACCGGCAAAGTTAGTGCGCGGATAATAGGAGCGCTCGTGGCGCGGTCCGTTGCCACCGCCTGCGCCTCCAGCGGCCCCGTTACCGTAGTAGCCACCGCCCGTGTGTTGCTGCACGCCACCGGCGTTGGGTGCATATGTTCCTGCATACATCGCTCTAAATCCTAGCTCCTGGAAATGTGCATAGCGGAGAACGGAGAACGGAGAGCAGAGAGCGGAGAGCGGAGAAAAGGACAACAAAAAGATATCGGTTAGTAAAGTAAAGACAGAAATTTGAGAACACAAAAACGCCGCACAGAACCGCACGAACACACACACACACACACACATGCACAGACTTTGCACTTTTGTAACTGTTTTGCTCTCTCTCGCCACCGCAGCGCAGCGCTACTATCGGGATTCCCTTTCGTTTTTACTCACCGTGTTTTGTTGGTGTTGCCTGATGGTTTTTAAAAAAATAGAAATAGAGAAACGGCTTTACTGAACGGGAGGCAAGACTAGACTGAACTAATGAAGGGAAACGTGCTTGACAGGGGGACTCGAACTGGGGATCGGGATGACAGGAGAAGCAGGGCCAACCACCTATCCGCCACCCACCACCGAAAAAATCAATACAGCATCGCGGCACGGCACTGCACGAGCCGTCGCGGAGAGCGAGCGCTAAACGGAGCGATGGAGAAGGAGAGAGCGCGACTGAGACGGAGAGAAGACGCGCCAGAGAGGGCGCAGTGGAGGGGCGGGGGGGAGCGCAAGAGCAAGCTCGGAGAGAGCGAGCGAGCGACAAAGAGTAACAAACGCAGCACCGTGCACACACACAAAAAAAAAAAAAAAGAAATATACGAAAAAAATGCATTGCATTTTCACGCCTCTCATCGATTCCACACTTACCTTTCCCTGTTGGACTGTGTAGTTGTATGATTTATGTATTAATGCGCTGCAATTGACATTGGTCTGCAGCTTTACGCGGCCTATTTCGGTTTTTTCCTGCCTCCTATTCAAGTCCTGTTTCTTATAGTTGTGTTTTGCTCCGCTCTCTCTTCGTCACGCTCACGCCTCTTCGCTAATGGTAATTGATTGCAATTGCTGTCGCGTTCGCTTACCACGGGAAACTAACTGTAAAGCTAACTAAAGGTGTACTTGGTTAAACACTAGGAGCTCGTCAACTAATCCTAATTCTTGTATTTTAGTTTTGTACAACAAAAAAAAAAACGCGTTTGCAGCAAGTTGTGTGGTGAACGGTGTGACCGTGGCCGGTCGTTTAAATTAGGGTTGTTGATAATACATCAAATTATGAAAATATCGATATTTTTTCTAGAGATGATATACTCATATCACGATTTTTGTTTGATATTATTAAATACTAAATACCAAATACCAAATTTAATAGTTTTTAAAGTGGGGCTACGATCGCTGTGATAGATTTTGAAAAATTAAAGTCTGTCTATAAATCGTTTGTAATAAAATGAAAGCCGAGTGTCTGACTATTAAATTAAGTCCCCGATGCTGAGTCTTGTTTCCCAATAAGAGGAAATTCCAAATGGACCGGGAAAACTTTGGGCGATGGGGCAGCGCCATGCCAGCTGAGCGCTGTACCAGTGTGACCATTTGGCGTCCGCGTAGAAACATCAGTTTTCCTCGGCGGACAGTCTCACTGCCATCGTTGTCAATATTTTTCGCTCGCTTTTCTTATATTTTCGACAAAACGTAAACAAACTAAAAGGATCTATGGAGAAGGTAGAGGCGGTATACGTGCCCAACGTGGACGCCTACAGACGGCTGCTGAACAAGACGGTGTCGCAGCTGCTACAGGACAAGGGCGCCGGCCAGGCGAGCAACCAGTGCCTGGAGACGCTCACCCAGATGCTGCAGGCGCGTACGTCTAAAGGAATAATTACACATCTAGTACTGGGTAGCGCCTAATGAGTATTCTTCTCACCTTTGCAGTTATCGTGGAGATTGGCAACTCGGCGCACAACTACTGCGAGCTAAGCGGACGCACAATGCCCACCGTGGGCGATGTGAGCCTGGCCCTCATTAACATGGGCATTACGATCAGCAGCCTGGATCCGTATATGCGGAGGGAGGCCCATGCGCCCATACCCCTGCCGCCGCAACAGACGCAGCAGCGCCAGCTAAGCCTGCTCCAGGCGGGCAGCAAGTCCTCGCATCCACATTATGTGCCCAGCTACTTCCCGTCGATGCCGGATCCGCACGCCTACATTAGAACGCCCACGCACAAGCAGCCGGTGACGGAGTACGAGGCGATCCGCGAGAAGGCCGCCTGCCAGAAGCGGGACATCGAGAAGGCGCTCACCAAATTCCTCTGCAAGACCACGGAGACCAACAACCTCTTTCCCACCGAGGACAACATGTTTCCACGTGAGTGCCACGCAACTCTCAATTCTATTCTCTTTATATATTGTGTGATTTCCCCCCGATTAGTTATTGCCTGCAAGCCCGCATTCCCGCCCTACGCTGCCGCCCTGAATCCCACGGATCAGGTGTTTGACTTTGAGGAACTGGAATACCATTACCTAGTGGCCAATCGCACAGAGGATGCTCCCAGCAAAGGTGGGCTCTTGCCTCTTAGAAAAAGCCCGAATCAAGTTCTAAATTCTAACGCTCCATTTCCAGAAGACGGTGATGAGGGCGATAGCGACAATGAGGAGCTGGACGGCGACAAGTCCAAGGAGGAAAAGCCCGAGCTAGAGATCAAACCCAACTCTACCACAAATAAGGCCATATTGGAGAATCCCAATATCGACAATCCCTACTTGCGGGCCGCCACATTGCCGAAGCGATCCAAGACCGGACCCGCTCCTGGCATCATGTCGGGTAGGAGTCTGGCCGCTGCTGCGCCAACGATACCCACGCCTTCCACCTTAGATATAACAAAAAGTAGCGTCTAGATGTAGCTTAGCTTGTAATCATAGTCCAAGTTTTATATAAATGAAGTTTCAAATTGAATGTGGAAATGTTTTTTATCCAAGACTAAGGTTAAGTTAAAGGTGGCATTGCATCCTAATTTATGATGGTTGAGTTTAGGCAAAGTTATGATCAAAAAACGATTAAAGGTGTTAGCGCCCTTCTGGCGGCTACGCTTGCCTGGGACAGCTACCAGTTCACTTTTGGCCCCGAATAAAGCTGGCAACCAAAATCCGATGACATCCAACGTGGTGCTGGTCCTGGAAAGTCCCGACAAAGTGGAGGAGAAGCTGGAGCGGCATGGAGAAATGCTTACTTTTCCCCACCAAAACTCAATCCAACTCCTAACCAACCCAACAGCAAACTTCAACAAAATCCTCTCCCTTCCCCACAAAACGAGACTCAATAATTAAATTTGTAACCACCCAGCTCTTAATTAATAAGTCAGCTTTTAGTTTATATAAATAAATCAAATCTTTTTGCTACCTATGCCTCGGACAAAACATGTCCTGCTGACACTGATTCCTTCTCTTCAGGTACATTTTCAAATATAATTCAGCAGCAGTTTCTGAATTGAAGAAGTTCCAAAAACCTTGACGATTTTGGTTTCATTTTGAATATGTAACATTTGTCGAATACCTTTGACTACCAGGGGCAACCTCTGCCCGTTCAGAAATTGTTTAATTGAAAGCCTTTTAGGCTCCTGCACGCTTACTACAATCAGGAGGATTTTGTATCAAAACAATCCAATTATGCGCCGTGCAAGAATTGTCCCCTACATGCTGTCATCAATTAAGGGACGCAGTGCATTTGTCAACTTTGCTAAATCAAATTAAATGGAAAGCATCCGGCCTTTGCCTTTGGCTTGAACCTCTGCCGGCAAACACAGCGCTGACTTTTAGCGCCGAAACAAAGGACCAACTCTGCACGGGCCAATTATGAGATGCAAAACTATGTGCTGTCCGAGCGTATTAGCCTCAATTAGGTGCATATGGCGCTTTTATAGTTTTTGATAAATTGGATTAAATGTGCATGGATGGACAGCGCATCGCATCCTTGCATCGGGATTATTACGATGGCCACTCGACCAGATGCAAAGTCCCATAAGCCCCTAAGTTTCAAGTGGGCGTCGCGTCCGTCCACACAAAATAATTCGTTGCGAAATCATTTTTAATGAACAATATGGTGCAAGTGCGGATTACTGATTCGTAATTTGATTATTTTGGCTTGTCCAAATGCGAGAGTCAATATATTTCCATTACCTACGTAAAGTACTTGTCGGTGCCGAAGTCGTATAGCATTTTTAATGGTTAAGAAATCAAATTATCGTAGGAATGGGTTTAAAAATATTCGATTCCTTGTAATAATTATAAAAAAGACCAACTTATATTAGCTCTAGAGCCAGGATAGTTTCTTTTTCGAATTTTGCAGATTCTAGTTTTTCAAATGTCGCAGAAATTTGAGTATCCATTTCGAAATTTGCAAAATCAGTTGCTAGGATAAGTAAAATTAGCGTCCATGAGGAACGGTGAGAAATGAAACATGGAGGCCTAGTGGCTAGTGGTGGTAGTCAAGCACCATCACTTATCGATAACCAGGAAATGACTTCAACAATCGATTAATTGCCTGAGAAAGCTGTAAATGCTGTTGAATTTTTATGTTTACACAGAAAATTCAGCTTATAAACCAATAAAAACTAAGTGTGAAGTATCTGATTGTCGTATCTACACATATTTATTTAAATCGCAGTCACTGAGGCGGAAGTTAATGCAGCCCTTTCATAAATGCAATGATGCGAAATAAATATATTATCCGGAAATCTGCAGTGACAGGAGCGAAAAAAATATAATAATATGTCAATTTTAATTTGTATCTCCCCGTGACCCGTTTCAGCGTTAAATATTTGCCCAAGCTATGGGAAATACTGCTATTTAGTTACCAAAGAACCAAAGTTCTTTCACAACTGAAATCGCTTTATTTACCCAGCCAATTCTTTTTAGCAAAGAATTACCTTAGAAACCTGTTCAAGAAATAGACAACCCCACGTTCAGTGTTTTGGGTGTGGTGGTGTGCAAATAATACTAATAATAACGATTAGTCAAGGAAGAGTTTGGCGATAGATATTAGACATATAGAAAGAATGTGCGAGACTCTGCTGTTTGTTTCTTTTTTTTTTTTGTAATTTAATTTAATTTACATTAAAAAATATAATTTGTAAATAATGAAATATAATCAATAATTCATCAAGATGTTCAGATGTTTGGCTGTTGTTTGAATCGTTGATCTGAATTATTTGTAGCAGTTGAGTTTGAGTTTGAGTCTGAGTCTGAGTTTGAGTTTGATTTTGATTCTTTGAGTTGATTTATTTGTTGTTGCTGTTGCTGTTGTTGTTTATTGACTTCATTTCTGTTCAAAATCCATTGTGACACATATATATTGGCGAGATATATACATGCATATATATTTGTAAATATATATTGTATTAATAGATTGATATAAATGGTATTGCTTCAGATAATTGTTGTAAATAATTTCAATTATTGTTTAGGGCGGGAGTCACGGGTCAATAGTGGACACTAGTGGACGTGTGGACACTTAAGCTTCGGCCTCAACCTCCTCCTTCACCTTGGCATCGCCGGGCTTGCCCTTGGACCAGTCGGGTTTCTTCTGCTCATTTGGGTCGTCGGATGTGCGGATGCAGCGATCATGGAGAACGAGAACGAGAAAATATATCGTAATTAGTAAGGGAATCTCACATTCGGTGGCCACATACAACATCTGGGATGCTCGGTGCCGGCTCTAAAAACTACATTGTGTGATCTGTGATCTACATTTACAAGTGACGAGAGTGCGTCGAAAAAAAGAGAGTTTGGATACAAAATGTGGGTCAACTTGATGATTTGATTTGATTTTCGATATCATTATAATACCATCGATAAATATCGATCAAATTGACCTGCAACATATAGAAAGTTGACATTTGGTGTGTGTGTGTTCGTGTGATATCAACAACAGAGTGTGTGAGTGTGACTATAACTACTGACTAAAGACAGCTACAGATCGCAGAGAGGACAGATACGGATACGGATCGGAGTGCGACAAAAGATATATGATAGTATTTATTATATAGAGAGACATAGAGCGGGTGCGGTGCACACGGGTGCTCAAGACAAACAGAAGGAGTCTGGTTCTGGATCACACACTCAGGTTCTTACACTTTTTGGCTTGCTTTAGCACAGCGGCATCTTTTATCTTTTTCTAAAACGTCGCAGGAGAGATAGATATCAGTCAGATATAAAGATCGTGGTGATGTCGAGTAGAGATTTATCGATTGGCGATTGTTAGCCCTTATTAGGGCTATCCCCTCTCCCAGCGGATACGGAAACCCTTGCCGAAACTTACCTCCTTCTCCTCCTCCTCCAGCGTGAACTCCTTCTTCTTCACCACCTTCAGCTGGTTGCGGAAGTTGAACTCAGCGGCCTTCTTCTGCAGCTTGGCGAATTTGTTTTCGTATTTGGAGACCTTCTTCAGGGCTGGCTTGACGCTGCAGGGTTGAAATGGCGACAAAATGTTCGATTAATAATCGCTGCCATATCGAATTGCTAGACTGTACTTACAACTTGCCGCGAAGATCGTTAACTTGGGCATTGAGATCGTTGATCTGCGTTGAGCGAGAGAGAGAGTGGGGAAGAGAAAGGATATGCGATTAGTGAGAGGATCCTCGATTGTTGGAGGTCGGTCTATCGACACATAATGCTACAGCTACGGCGGGCAACTATCAAAATCAAAATGCTGCATGAAGAAGTTCGGCTTCGGTTATCGATTTTCGATTTTGCGGGCAAGCATGCAGTGGGTCACAGGAAACAGGATGCAGAGACATATTATATATTGGGGATACGATACTCTACCATCGCTAGGGCTAATTAGTTACTAGTACTAACTACAGCTACTTCTAAGTGCTACTACTATGTAGTGCGTGCTGGCGTGCGAGAGAGTGGTGAGTGAGTGCGTGCGTGCGTGCGAGCGAGCGAGCCAGCCATACGAGCCAAGTTCTCAGTGGTCTAAAACTGCCTAGTGGGAGCGAGACGAGGATAGTGGTATTGCGTTTTGATTGGTTGGTTTGGATATTTGTGGATTGGCGCTACTTTCTTGGGGATTTTTAGCTCGCGCCTCTCGTTGATTGAACAGCATAACATCCAAATGTCGATTGCTTTTGCTTTAATGCTTTATTTGTAGTTTTATAGAGAGTATTGTTTCGTTTATACATATATACACTAGACAGAGACAGAGACAGGGACAGAGACAGAGAGTCACACAGTGAGACAGCGACAGAGTGATAAAGAGGGGGCGTGAGAGTCAGAGTCAGATCGGAGTGGGTGAGACAGATCGAGCGACGTTGGCCTGACACTGCACTGGAATGGAAATGGGAACGTAGACTGGAACTGGAACTGGAACTGAAACGGAAGCTGAGACTGAAACTGAAACCCAATTGGGCGACTGGTGGGGTACTGAGGTACTGCTTATTGTGATCGCTATCGCTATCGCTATCGTTATCGAAGCGCTAGTAACCAGGCCTCCTCTGCTTGCTCCCCTTCGTTATTTTGTTTTGTGTTGCATTTCCTGCTCTCCTTTTTTCTTTTCTTAATTTTTTTTTTGTTGCTTAGCTTGTTTCTCTTTCTTTCGATTTGTTTGTTCGGCTGCGCACGCAGATTCTTGGCGGGTAATCGTGTAACGGTAATCGGTATCGGTAATCGGTATATCACGTTTAGTAGGCTAGCATTAAGTGATTTTCAATCGAGAAGTAATCGACGCTTGGCTTTTATGCTTTTCAACTGTGGAACTCGGTTCTTCTTTGCTTTGCTTTTCTTTTTTGATGTTTTTTTTTGTTTATTTTTTGGCGGCTTTTCGCGGACAGGAGAGTAATAGAAGAACACAGAAAAAGAGTGACAGAAAAACAGAGAGAGATAGACAGAGTGTGAGCGGCAGTGAGTAGAAATTTACAAAGACATCATTTTATTTACAATGAAGTGCGGGGAACAGATTTGGTGGCGGGACGGAGAGGGCACAAGAGGACGGTGGCTGATCGGGATTATTGGGGTTCTTGGCTGCTTTTGCTGCTTTGTCGGTCGTTTCGGTGTTTTTTTGTTTTTATATTTCATTTTTATGTGTTGTTTGTTGGTATATTTCTTGTACTGCTGCATGCAAAATGTCGCGTGCGTGCGTGCATTGCTTTGCGAATCGTGTGCTGTGTAACTGTGAGCGTGACTGTACTTTTTGGACTTGTGCTGTTATGCTAGTGTGCTCGGGTGCTTGGTGTACTTGTGCTTGTAATTGTTTAATTGTATTTTTAATTGTGTTTGTGGATCGGACGCACAGACTGAAGTGCAGTTGAATAGTAGTGGCTGTAACGCGACGACAGCGGCACAAACAAATTGTTGGTTACAGTTAGAGAAAAAAAGAGAAGTAACACACACACAAAACAAAGTTCACAAATGGTGCAACAAACTAGTTATCTTGCTGTTGTTGTAGTTGTGCAATTTACTAATACTACATTGCTGTTTTCTGTTCTTGTTTTTGTCTTAATGCGTTTATCGTTTATCGCTTATCGCATATTGTATATCGTTTTTCTTGTTTCAAGGTGGAGAGAAAGAGAGAGGGGGTGCAGAGGTGTTGTGACTGAAGAGTGTACTTGGATTGCCAGCTTAATTGAACAATTTGAAATGAAAGGAGGGGAGTGGCGGTGCCAGTGACTTGTGTTTTCGTGCTTGTGTGCGCTTGGGAGCAGGACTTAACCTCACTTCATGTTCGGACATAACCTCACTGAGAGCTCGTGCCAAGTGGTACGGCATGTGATCACACTTTTGGGCGCCAGTGGACCGGAAATGCGTTGAATGGTCGATAGATTCGATAACGATTTGTTGGCAATCCTCGCGTTCTCAGTAATCACTTTGTGGCTATTCGTGTTTCCGTCTTTTGAGTGAGTAACAGCGGCATTAGAAACTCGAACACGAAATTAAAATTGAAATTGAAATCGAACAGGGAGTAGTACGAATAAATAGTCACAATAGTGCACCCGCCGACACCCACATACATACATATATGCTTCTGTATATACACATACATATACGGGCGCTGGGGCGCAAGAGGATTTTAATTAAATTTTGTTTGTTTTTCTTTTTTTTTTTTTTTTTGTTTTGTGAAACAGTCAAGTAAAACAGATACAAACTAAGAGACATGTTTTGATGCGCATTCAACAAGTAAGAAAGAAACAACGGAACTGAACTGAACGGAAACGAACATGATACTAGAACTCAAATGAATACTTTAGAAAATCGATTCAATTTTTAGTTTTGATACAATTTTGTTGCATGTTGCATTCTGTCTTTGGGTGAGTTTTGTTGGTTGGTTGGTTGGTTGTTCTTTTGTATTCAGAGTTTTGACATTGATTGATTGATTGAGAACGAGAATTGAACGTTTAAATTGAAATTGAAATTGTTGCAGTACCTCCCAGTCTTTTTTCCTGACTTCGTATTCCAGATCCCATTTCTGGCCTTCACAAATATACATACGCTCGTAATACTCTTCGCAAATCTCTTGCAATTCGCCTGCAAAAACATTTTATTTTTCGGGATTTGGTTTTGATTGATTTTTTGTTTGTTTGTTTTTTTTTCGATTTTTGTAAATATATAAATATTATTTAATTTGGGTTCCTTATATCGGCGATCGACGTTTTTGGTAAAGAGTTCTAAATCTAGGTATGACTAAAAGTAGTTATGATTGGCATTTACTGTTTATAGATTTTTCTTTTGGTTTATCGCAATAATGGTTATCGATATATGTATATAACTTATCGCTTGTTGTTTCGCAGCTTCATTAGATGTTATGTGTTCGATGAGTTTTCAATTCTTCGATTTTCGCTTGGTTTTTCTGTTTCTGTTTTGATTCGATTCGATTCGATATTGGGGAACGGAACGGCTCGGAGTGGAACGGAACGGAGCGGACCGAAACGGAATGGAACGGAAGCGATCGTTACGGTTTACGTTATTGTCTCATTGTTGGAAGCGCGTTCCATTTGTCGAGTCCTTATCATTCGGGTTTAGTTCAAAGTGACAATTAGTCAAAAAGGTAGTCCTTAGACAGTCCTACAAGCTTCCATTTCGGCAGACCGAAGAAGTGGCTTGGGGGGTGACGGCGGCGACGCGGAAACAGTGCCTGGGATCAGTCCGCTTCCGGATGGATAGATGTATGTACACGGTCGCACTGGGCACAGTTTCTACCGCCGCCGCCGCCAATCTGTTTGAAGCACTCGCCGATGCGAGAAGATCTTTCTGATAGTTTGTTTTTTTTTTAAATATTTTTTTTCTGTAGTTTAGCGCAGTTAAAACAATATCAAAATTAGGTAAAACGAACAGAAGTATCGCAGTAAAAACTAAAAAATATGATTAGGAAATATTTAGAAATGAAATCAAGTAATTAAATATCAAGGGCATAATTGTAAAGTAAAGTTATGATTAATAATTGATTTATATATAATATCTTATATTGTTTTTTTGTTTTTTGTTTTTGCTTCATAAGAAAGTAAGAAAAAAACATTCGATTTTGGTTTCTTTTTTTCGTATTCGTTTTTTTTTTGTTTTTTTTTTTTTGGGTGCATGGGCAAACTTGTTTGTAAATCTTGGGGAATTTACCTCTTGGGCCTTGACTTTCTGCACGTGTTCTAAATCAAACTTATCGCCCTCCAAATTGTAAAGGCGTTGCCAATATTGTTTGCATATTGTTTGCAGTTCGGCTGCGGTAAACGTAACGTCGCGTTGGCGTGACGTGATTGAGAAGACGTAACGACAGAGTTTGTTTCGGTTTTAATGTGCGAGTGTCGGTTGTGCGTGTTCGTATGTTGCGTGTGCGTGTGTGTGTGTCGGGTACGGATCAAAGAAGAGAGAGAGAGATAGATTCAGATAGAGAGTGAAAGAATTGGGAGAGAGAAAGTAAGAGAGAGAGTGAGTACAGAGAGGGTGGTTAAAAGAAAGGAGTGTCGTTGACATAGAAGTAGAAACAGAGACAGATGTAGTTAAAGACATACAGATAGAGATTGAAAGAGTGCGAGAAATGGAAAGAGAGATAGAGATAGATATATAGAGAAAGAGAGAGAGAGAGAAATAGGGAGAGAGAGAGACGACGACAACGACGCATTAAATTGTTTTTGTTTTGATTTGATTTTGTTTGTTGGTTTTGTTTTTTCGATAGTTCGATTGTTTGGTTGGCGCGTTTTCGAGAAAAAGAAGGATTAGATTAAGATTTGATTAATATAAAGTTATAGATTGAACTCGAAATCTTTATCACCTACAAATAATGTTCAGTGTTTCGTTTTTGCGTGCAACATGAAGTGTAGAGGTCTGTAACGGTATCGGTGTTTATACTTGTGCGTGACTGTACCTCTGAGATGACTGTACGTGGCTTTCCCTAACCTTTGGTCACACTTTCCTGCGCTCCTAAAGAACGTTCCCTTCTAGCTTACCCTTGTTATTAATTATTATTATTAATTTGATTATCTTTGTTTTGTTTAGTATTAGTAGAAGCTTTTGTTGTTCAACAAAATCACACAAAATACAAAAAATAGTACACTATGTTTTTGCTACAGTAAAAAGCCAAAAAATCTTGTGTAGCCACAAAAGAAAGCTTAAAGCTAAAGCCGCAAGAAGCAAAAAATTCGCTAACAAATACGGTGACATCAAAAAAGGTATCGTCTCGGCATTTGTTGCATTCGGCTTGGGTTTTATTTTCTTTTTTTTTTTTGGTTTTGTTCTTATTGTTTAGTATTTGAAGGCAGCGAAGTTACTTTCGACCGGGCCCCTTGTATATATATAATATATATAATGGGCCCCGATCTGGAGGCTCTTATCCTACGGGTTAGCTGCGTTTGACACTAGGGCTCTACTTTCTATATGGTATATACTGTGCTCTACAAGTGCGTTCATCTATTCTCGGGTGCCCAGACACCTCGATGTGTTCGGGGAATGGCCTCCTACAGAGAGGGTGCCACAGTTCTCGCCCCATTGGGGTTAACTACGATTGCTAGTCCGCCGGACCAAAAAAACGAAGAGACACGCAGACACACAAATACGTATTGGGATAGCCGCCAGAAGGAGGCGCAGCTCCGTAATATTTGCATATATCTTTGGGGCTGGTGTGCGATGGTGTCCTCGCTCTAAAGAGTCTACAAAAAATTGGAGTTATCGACAAGTTCTACGATCTGCGTTGAGATTGAAACTATATGTGGTATCAACTGTATCAACTGGCTGCTTGCCTCAAAGTCCTTTCTGGCTACTTCGTGCTCGAGATCGTACTTTTCGGACTCCAGTTTCAGTGTCTTACTGTGGTAGTCCTGACAAACTTTCTGAAGAGTATCTGGGGAACGAAGTGTGGTTATCAGGGGGTTCGATCTGGACAGGTGTGTCGTGTGTCGTGTGTGTTGATTGATTGATTGATTGACTGAATGGTGTGGGAGTTTGGAGTGTATTGTGTGTGAAGGGGGATAAAGACATAGAGAGAAAGATAGAGTCTAGAACCTAACATATACACTTCCCTGCATAGAGTTGAGCTCATATAGAAAGAGACCTGTTATCGGGGTGAGTACGGAGTGTGCACCTCATTGAAAGCTATAGCTATTGTGTTGTCTGTACAGTTTTAGTGCTTAGTTCGGGCTTCCACGAACATCTAGTGTATTATACAATCAAGATTTAGATATATATAGTAAGATGTATAAAAACAAAGAGAGAGAGAGAAATAGATAGAGACAGCTAACAGAAGGTGTTTATTGTTGTTGTTGTTGTTAAGCGTTAAGAGAGCTCGAGACTTTTGATTTTGATCGAGGATAGACTTAGGCGTATTTAGGAGGCGCATAAAAAGTTGGTGGTGTATGTGTACCTCAACATCCTTGCGTTTAACAACATACTCAAGATCATATTTCTGGTCCTCCAATTTATTAATCCTGTCATAGTGTTGCTTGATCAGAGTTTTGAGTGTGTCTGTTCTCATTGGAGAGAGGTATTGGAGTGGAGTGGGTGGTGTATTTGGTGTGTTGGAGTGTTGGTGTATTTGGTGTATTGGAGTGTTGGAGTGGGGTGTGTTGGAATGGGATATCGACAGACAAAGAGAGATAGAAATAGAGACACATTTAGATACATTTATGTTCAACACAGTGTGTGGTTAAGACTAGTGGTAGAAGGCTCCTCTGCGACGCTGAGATCCGTTGGTGTTGTTGTAATCGGGTAATCGGTTATCGGTTATCGGTTATCCTGCAGAGCGTACGCACTCCGGCAGGACTCATGTGCTTGTGTCCTTGTGTGTTATGTGATGTAATGTGGTGAGTGTGGTGTGTATTGTATGTATGCGATAGATGACACTTGTTCAACTTTCAATTATCGATTTAAGTTAATTGCGACAAACGGATGTGTGAGATCCGCCTGTCGCTCTTCTTATTGATTGATTCGCTTTATTTCCATTACTCGTTTTTATTCATCATCATCATCATCATCATCTTTTATGTCATCACCCGGCGGCAGCAGCTGCAGGACAGGATCCAACTTTGCACCGCCTTCCTGGTTAGGGAAGATGCTGATGCTGCCTGCCATGCAGCTGTCCAGCCGGGCTGTGGTTTCGGTGGGGGACTCGTGGACCGAGGCAACTCACCTTCGCTGGCATCGCTGAGATTCCTGGGACTGCCGCAACGTTCTTCGATGATGCGTCTACGTTCAGCCGCTTTGCGTTCCTGTTCTTTCTTCAGCTCCTCAGCGGCTTTCTTACGCAGCAGCAACTGTGGGCGAGGAGATTGTGGAGGTGTGGATTAGTCATCACCGCGAAAGGGTCTAGGGTCTAGGTTCCAAAAAACACTTACCCTGAGTTTCTTCTTCCTCTCTGGGGTCATGAAACCCTTCTTGGCCTTCTTGGCCTTGGAGGCTTCCTCCATGCGCTTGCGCACCTCGGCACGCTTGCGCTCGATCTCAGCCTGTTTAGCCTTCTTAGCCTGCAAATCGAAACACAACAAGAACAATCGGAGTCAGCATCGTCTGAGTCTGGGTTTTCTGGTTTCCACATCCCACTGGACACTCGAACACCATAGCACACGGCACGGCACACGGATTACGGCACACGGAGACGGACACGGTTACGTTTACGGGCACACACGTACACAAGTGTACCTCCTCGGCCTTCACTTTGGGATCGTTGGGATCCTTGGGCGGGCCGGCGGGTGCGGCGGCAGCAGCAGCCGGTGCCGCCTTGCCATTGGCAGCTGGGGCCGCTGCTGCTCCTGGCTTGGCAGCCGCTGCCGCTGCTGCCGGTGCCGCAGCCGCCGGTTTGGCTGCTGCTGCCGGAGCCGCTGCCGGAGCTGCTGCCTTTTTCTGCAAAAAAACAAAGAAAAAGAAAAGAATTTTAATTAGTTGAGTTTAAAGCCACAAAAAATAAAGAACAGCGGAGGGTTAGGCATGGGAGAAAGCTGCCAATGTTGGCTTTTAGTATTCCAGGAAAGGAATCTTCTTAGAAACTGGGTAACTCTGGTAGGAGGGTTGGTTTTCTCCTAAAGAAGAGAAGGAGTTTCATTTACTTTACTTTCAATTGAGTGAAAGAAATAACTGAAATCCATCCTTTAGGAAGCATTTTTCTATGATTTGTAGTTTGTGTCAGCTTCTCCGCACACAAACCGGAACCGGAAACAAGGAGGGGACAGCGACAGTGACAGTGACAGTGACAGTGACAGAGTAAGAGGACAGAGACACACACTAACGATAACAGACATAGCTTCGATGTTGATTATCATTATCGGTGTCGGTCGGCAGGGGATCGATCCTTAAGCGAAAGTGAGAAAGGTGGCTGTGGGCTGTGGGCTGCTTAGCGATCCTGTGGGTGGCAAGAGCAAGGTGGCATTGTGGCGGGGGTGGCATGGCGCCTAGACCCTCCTGCTTACCTCATCCGTATCCATGTATCCAGCGAATGCCGATTCCGATTCTTAAACAAATCCTAGACCGGTGCCGGTTCCGGTGCTTGTACAGTGAAGATATAACGCTTTACTGCAGGAGAAAACGATTGTTAATCCAACTGGGTTTCCTTACTGGGGGGACCACCCCTTTCTGAGCGATACTCACCTCACCTCATCATCAGCCATTTTGATTTGTGTTTTTGGTTACTGCAAGTGGAAACAGAGAAGGAAAGCGAGAGGTGAGCTCAAGGTGCTGGAAACTGAATGGAAACGTTCGATGACATCATTCCCGATTGTCCTATATCTTTACATATATATATATATATATATCTATATCCATATATCTATGCACAGGCAGCGTGTATATGTATGATCCATAAATCACTGGCTCTCTCTCGCGCTCTCTCCCTTGACGCCCACGAGTGCACAGTGCGTATGCGCAATGTATGCATAGCGGCATATTACGTATACGCAGCTGTGGCCATGCCGTATATGGGAGCAGTCACAGATCGCTCTCTCGCAAGAGCGCTCTCTCTCTCTCTCTCTCGAGACTATTTACTGTTGCGTGGGCGAGCATTAGCATTAGCTCGCTCTCCGATATCCGATTACAAGTGAATGCCAGGGAATATCGAAGATTTGTTAGGAACTTGCAGAGATTGAGACAAATCCTTAAACTCTTTGGAGTTGCATTGAAAACTGGATTAGAGAGCTTACATATACGAATCTCTTATTTTATTGACTTGTTTTTGGTTTAGTTTTTGTACAAATACCATTTTCCCTAGATAATTTATTAACTTTTAAATGACAAAGTAATCCTTATCCTAACAAGACTATTAAATGGTTTTATGAATGGCGATTTCTTGCTTGTTTCAGTAATCTCAGATATTCAGTCATTTCTTTATCAATTTTACTTGTAACTAACCAAAATATACAACGAATTTGTATTTTTCCAAAGTAAATATCTTTTTTGGGTTATTTCGTAATAATCTACGATAGACATTATTTTCGTGGCTCAGTTTTGCCATATGGTCAGGGCCCAGAGGGTTTATTTATATATATACAATACCTATATAATGTATATATACAATATATTGGCGCACCTTTGGCGACGAAGGTAAGGCGTGAAAAAATCTTTCTTTCCTCTGACAATGGCGACCTTCGGCTATAAAGTCTGCTCAGAATATATAGCAGATATATAGACTAGGTAGTATCTGAGTAGCGGGCAAAGTGCGAGTGCGAGTGCGAGAGATTCTATTGTATCTAGTGTCTGTGTGCGATTTAAAAATAAACCTGTTGATAGATACAAGATTATTTTGTGAGGCAGAAAAAAATATGCCACACACACACATTTGTTTATAAGTAAAAAAAAAAAAGAAATGCAAAAAATAAACTACATGAAAAAAAGCTACCAGAAAATCGTATAAATTATTAAATCCAAAATTGCGGCGAGTCAGATATCCACATATTTCTCTCTCTGTATCTGTATCTGTGTGTGAGTGTGCGTGCGTGTGTGTATGAGTGTGTGTTTCTCTCTCTCTGTCTCTCTCTCTGGGGATTCTTGAGATTTTCAAAATTCTCGCTTCGCTTCGTTCTATTTTCAGGCACTTTCAGGCTTTTCTTGGCTTGTTTTTCGAAATGTATCTTGTATCTGTTGCATACATTTTTAGCTTTCACGCACACACCACTCACACATACATTCACGCACACACACACATACTTCTTACATAACTTGAAAAAAAAAGTAAAGAAAATGATCAAAGAGAAAATAAAGTATTTGTTTCTTCCGTTTGCTTTTCCTTGGAGTTTGCTTTGGTTTCCTTTTTCTTTTCTTTGTGATTTTGTTGTTTAGTTTGACACTTGCTTGAATCAATTATCACTTGAAAAAAATGTATAAAAAATGTTGAGTAAAAAAAAGAAGAAAAAAATAGATAGATATCCTTTGGGGATACACGCACTATAAATGTGGATATATAGATATATATATATATATATGGTATTTTGCCCGTAGAACTTGGCTTTGGTTCGTTGTCTTTGCTTTTTGAGTTTGCTTTCATTTGTTCGGTTTTTGGTAACAGTTTTTGCTAGTTTTTTTCTTTAGTTATTATTATTATTTTGATTGGGTTCGATTATATTTTTGATTTATATTATTTGATATTTGCATTATTCGCATTTTCGTGTTGTTGACGCTGATGCATAATCGCATAATCGCTGGCTGGATGGCGTTGTGGCGCTCCGCTTCTCAGGCTCACTCACCTTCAAGGAATTAGAAAAAAAAGAAAAAAAATTCGGCTGTGCTGTCGATCACACGAATCGGATGATACTGAACGACACAAAAAGACTGAACGGTCCGACGATCCACGGCAGACTATATTCTGGCGGCCAGCTATCCAACGGATACAGATACGGATCGTTCCAACGCCGCCCACCTGCCCGCCGTCCTTCGCGGCAGAGAGAGAGAGAGAGGAGAGGGAGAGGGAGAGGGAGAACGAGCACGATCGGACGAGAACGGACGCGAACGAGGAGAGCAGAGGTGGGATTGGAGGAGGAGCAGGGGGCGCGCTGGCCATGTATCTGGGCGTGAGGCCTATAAATAGATTGCCCAAAAACCGAAATGGATACCGAAAAAAACTGTTCCACCGTTAGAGTTCTTCGTTCGTCCCACACGAACGTCGCCACTCGGCGGCGATCGGAGCATAGCCGAGCTCGTACCGAATCCGAATCCCGCTCCCCTCCTCCCGGACGCAGTGCAGCTTGGAGAATCACCACGACGACGGCGATGGTGCCTCTGTGCCTGTGCCTGTGTCGGTGGTGTAAACGGAGCCGCTTGGAATTCAATGCAATGGATAAAAATAAGTTTTGCTCCAGTTGAGGGGCCACGACGACGTGCCAGTGCAGTCAGGCCAGAACGGATTCCGAATCGGATTCCGAATCGGACTGGGATACAGCTACGGGGATTTGGGGTATAAAGGAGGAGGAGGCGGAGTCCAAGTGGGAATGGTCTTGGAGGTTGGGAGCCTAAACCTACCAGACAAGTATCCTGAAACTAAAGCACAATGCAGGGTTTCCTTGAGGAAACTCAAATTACACTGAGGCAAAAGTGTTAATTAGGTTTTGAATATTCATAAGCTAAAGCTAAGGTGATTATAACCGAAAATTTATATATATTTCTTTTTAATTTGAAATTTTTTCAATAAACTTTCCACATTTTGACTAAAAATTAGTCACCTAGTCAATTTGTTTGTGCTTATTATTTCCTTTTCTCGAAATTAACCTTCGGTTAAGTACTAACAGAGTGCTGTTAAGCTAGCAAACTGTGCTGTTAAATTTTCTAAATGTGCTGTTGAGCGCAAGCTTGAAGATTCATTGGGTTTTGCATTCATTTTTTTGGTACAAATATGTGTTTGATATATTTAATATCCTGACGCTACAAGCATAATACTTTTAAATTGTTTGTTGATATAAATATCTTTCCCGTTTTAATTTAAATTTTTAATATCCTAAATGCTAACACGTATAAATATTTTATTACAAATTTCAGCACAGAGAAAAAAGAGTAAAGAAAAAACATCACTTATTTTCATAATATAATAATGTAAGGTAAAGGGTGTTCAAGAAATCTTAACATTGATGATAAATGCAACATTATGTCTTAGAATTCCCAAGTACAATTTAATTAAAAAGAAAAACCGCAAATAAAATTTTTAGGATTTATAGAAAGGATAATCTATGATTATTGTTACAGAATCCGAAATTAAATGGGAGATTTACTATTTATTTATTACTATTACTATTTATTTTTACTCTGAAAACCTTAGTGAGCTCCATTTAATTTCGCTCTTTGGACTTGGAACCCTCTTGAAACTCTCTTGTTGTATCTCAAACATAGCTATAAGCTTTCGTATCGTTTTGTGAATAGTGAATTCCTGCCCCGTAAATACATATGTCTCAGTCTTGTTAATATTAATGTTTTAGCGGCATTATTTCTATGGCGGCTAAATATAATATATATACATATATATATTGTGCATATGTATCATATATATATATATATATATATATATATATATGTAGTTTGGCGGATGACGCTGCATCACACAGAGGCGAATACAGCGGCAAAATCACGCATACGCCCCGTAGACCCGAGGGCCTTGCCTGCAACGCCAGTTGAAAGTAATTCTTTCTAATTCGAAAATCTTTAAATTGTTATATGCAAAATGCTTGCCGAATAAAACGTTTCGATCACGAAACAGCCGTCTATATATATCGTATATATATATTTGTATGTATTTATAGTACATATGTTCTGGTCAGAGAACAACAACCAAAAATATTGTTGAAAAATAATGTGCCTTTCTCTCGTTAGCTCTATTTTGAAATATGTTTTCGCTGATGTTCGTTTTATTTTATTTTTTGTATTTTTTCTTAGCTTCTTTTTTCCGCCTCGTATTTTTCCAATTTTGTTTTTCACAATTTAAATATAGAACATGGCTTCCAGGGGGAACAAGCAGCAGAAGCCGAAACAAAATCAGAAATGGAAAAGGGCAGTGGGTTAGCTTGGGGGAAAAAGTACTAGAAAAAAGAGAGAAAAGCTAATGAAAAGCTAGAGAGAAACTAGAGGAGAACCCATCATTATTGTTTCTTTTTGTAGGGAACTTGATCAGTTCGTCTATGCCTGGATGAATCTATTTTCGCCTTTATTTTCGTTGAAAGCATTTAAAACAATTTTTGCAGTCCCAAAACCGTTCGCCTTTGCCTTTGCCTTTGCCGCCCCCATCTTTCGTTTTAATTTATGAATTTCGAAAATTGTTTTTTCCTTCGAGAGGAGAGGCACAACATCTCGTTTATATTGTGCTTTATTTTTGGTCTTTGGCAAACAGGAAACATTGCCCGGGGAGGGTGTAACAAAGCCACTTAGAAGAGGGTTTTGTTTTTTTGAATAAGAGTAATTATATTTAAAAAAAAATTAGTTTCTAGGTTTAAATAATTATTTAATTATTTTAAGAAAGTCAATTCCCTGATAAAATTTTAGTACAAGTATATTAAAAGTATTTAGTTAAAAACAAGAAACATTTCATTGAAATAAATAAAAAAGAAGCCTCAGTTCTCAGTTTCTATATTTTTGTTTATTCAATTCAATTTATTTATTATGCTTTCCATGTTAAGCATTTATTCGTGGCTCTTATTTGGTTTATTTTTGGATTTTATGCAAGTGCGCCCTTGCCGGGAACTGAGCCTTATTCGGGGTTAAAGGCGAACCCTTCACGTCGTCGTCGTCGCCGATGGTCAAACTTTCAGCGAGTGCGTCAAAGCAAAACACACGTCATAACCCTCTCTGACCCCCGTCGCTGTGCCCCCTTTGGGGTGGCGGCGGCCACCACCCCCTTTGCAATGGCCTTGCAACGCCCGCTCTACCTGACAACTATTTGTCGCTGCTGTCGTCGTCGTCGTCGTAGTCGCTGGCTGACCCATTTAGGGTTATATATATACACACGCCGCCATAGCTATATGTGCAGCTGCAGTTTGTGTTTCTTTTTTTTCTTGTATTTGCACTCACATCATGGAGACGGGTGGACGGAGAGGGATTCGGAACGGAGACGGAGCCGAAGGCTGGCAGCTTTCGGTTACTTCGTCCTGCGTCCCTTGCTCCTCTCCTCGGGAAAATGAATTTAAACAACGCCGCTTTAAGTTTTTTACTTAAACGTCGAGACCGGCAACATAAGCGGTAATTTCAAATAATTAAATGAACGTTCTATACCTTTTGTAAATATTTGAAATCATCATTTTTTATTATTATTTTATTTATTTAATTTTTAATTTCTGTTTCAAAACTGATAAATCCATCTATTTTTTAATCCATAAATTTTTATTAGTTGTTTTTTTTAGCAAAAATTCCCAAAGAACAATAGAATTTTGTTTACCAACATTTTAAGTTATTTAATGAAAAGCAGAAATAAAATCAATTGAACCTGGAAACCTAAAATAATTTATATATTTTATGTTTTAGCTATTTTGGAGGTTTAGTGATCACTATTAAATATTTTTAGCTATCGGTATCAAACCATATATCGATTTGCCTCTGATAAATATCGACAAAATGGAAACCAAAAAACATACAAATTATATATCGAACCGTACGTACGTAGTCTTGTTTCTTTTAATTAAGAAAAAAAAAATGAGACTATAATTTTTTTTTTTTATTACATAATTTGTCAAAAATTCCGATAAATTGGAAATTATTGTAATAATTTAGATATATTATTGAAATACTTTATTTATTGCATTTTTTTCTTTAGTGAAATATGAAGTTCAAATAAAAAATAATAATAATGGTTTACAATTAAGAGTTTTTCTCATAAGGAAATTGTAATTGAAAATTTAAATATATATAAATAATAATATATATCTGTACATATTATAAAACTAAACTTAAAATATTATATCTAGAAATTATTACAATATTATACATTTCTATTTGTTTTATTATTTGTGATTTGAAGGGCTCTTCCTGTGATGACGTGCAACATCTGCTCATCTGCAGCATCAGCTTTGTGCACTAGTTTTCACCGAGCGTGTGACGTCATTGTTGCCACGGCAGACGTCATCGGAGGAGGCAGCAGCGAGGTCAGCGCATGCAACATGCAACATGATGCAGGAATATATGCATGTATGCATTATATTTGTATATGTATGGATTCCATCTGCACGCGCTCGTGGAAAGGAAAATGGCGCCTAATTGATGGATGGTCCAATAAGCTGAGGTCAATCAGCGCCACCCGCTTTCATGCCGCCCCCTTTAATGCCACCCCCTTTAATGCCACCCCCTTGAATGCTCCTATTTGGCCCAGCATTTCCCCCTTCCAGCTCCTTGCCTGATTTCCCCGCCAGAGTCGGACGTCATTGGTCTTCATTAGCCAAAAGGAACAACGAGCCACGAAGGACAACATCATTTATGATGGAGGGACGCTTTTCCGGGGCGCCAGAGGAGGCTGTGGCTGTGGCCGTTTTCCATTCAGTGCAGTGCAGCTGCTGCCTGCAACACAGCGCCTTGAAAGTGCTGCAGTTTTGTGAATGAAAATCCACAGCGTCATCAATGGGACGAAAGGCAGCGGGAATAATGGTGCAGAAAACCAGATAAATGTCAGTCTGGAGTCTGCTCCCTCCTCCGGGGGACCTATTGTGTCCATAGACATAATGCACTCCCTCTGTGCCTGCCTTTGTCTTTGATTTCCCTGCTCAAGGAAGGAGGAAAGAGACGGACCGCCATGATGATGACTTGGTCACTGGGCCAGTCGTCAGTCCAGAATTTGAAACGGAAGGACGGCGTGATGGGAAATCTGAAAGAGGAAATTTGAAAACGAAAAACCATTGCAATTGCAATTGCAATTGGAATTTCGATGAGCAACGTTAATTGATCCACTCAGCAAGGACTTCAAGGATAGTTGCCAGTTATTTTCCTTCCTTCCTTTTTTTTTTGGAAAGTAATCAAGTGATTTTTGGGGAGTTTGGTGTGGAGTATTAAAGAGCTTCCGAGTCTGTATTTAGCCTCAAATTGAGACTCAAATAAATAAATAGAAAATTCTAGCTTATTTTCCATATTCAAACAATTGAAACTTAAGGAATTTGCTAGGATAATGGCCTAGAAAGTATTTCAAATTTAAGGTTTTAGTATGATTTCAAGAGAGAAACAAAAATACATCAATAAATGTTGATAATTTTATTTTTATTTAATTTAAAAGAAAGCTACACAAAGATTATGTAAAATTTATACTTTAAATTAAATATATTGTCTTTTTATTAAAGTATAATTAAGTTATTCTGTGAATTAAAACAATATCAGATAAGAAAAGAGTTGTTTAGAAAATCCATTTGCTTTTACTCCTAAGTGTAATTTGTTCTATAAGAAAGTATATTGAGGGAAAGGGAATTTGATTTTTGAACTAAGAAATAATGTTACTTTAAATTCAACTAAATTTGTTAAACAACAAATAAAGCTATCAGGAAATAAGTAACCAAACCGAACGAAACGAACGCCAGACACTTGCATGAGAACAATCTTCGACGCATTCTTCAACAGAAGATTGCCACACTATAAGCTATGCATACACTTATATATATATATATATATAAAAAAGAATATATATATACGTTATATATGCTAAATCGGAGCGATCTTCAGACGCCAACATATACACGTAATAGTGCTTGGCATTAGTCCGAAATCCACGCATGCACATAGCCCCGAATTATCGGGCGTTTGTATATACTATATAGAGAATCTATAGCTATATGGCTTGGCGGCTATATATATGTACATATATTTGTATAAATACAATGTATATAGGTGGCATAATAAAAATACGCTTCTGTCGGGGCTCTCTCGACTCGCTGACTGGCCCCGTTTATAAGATATGTGTGTACACCAGGCGATGGCGATGATGCTCCTGGTCAGAGGCATCGGCATCCGGCATCTGGAGAATCAGCAAATAGACAAATGGAAAAATAAAAAAATAAAACCCCCACCCCCCCAAACAAATCGGAACAAATCGAACAATTCAAAAATCAACAATCAAAGTTCTGGAAATTAAAACACAAAAAAAAAGAAACCCAAGAAAAATGCTCTCATGCTCAGAGCTGTGTTACTTGGCGCCCCTGGCTCTGCTACTGCCACTACTACATGTTCTGACCCCGATTTATTTTTAGGAGTGCACTAAAAATAAATGCGAAGGTCGGTCCATAATTGGCCGATTGGGTTTGGAGATGTGGAGATGTGTGGAGGAATGGAGGCCGGCTCCGGCTCCGGCTCCGCTGACTTCGACGCACAACACTGCATAAGGTCAAAGTGTCAACTGCAATCCGAGCGAGGACGAGGAATAGAGCTAGGCTTCGGGTTCGGATTCGGGGTCGGCTTGGCTTGGCTTGGGTTGGGTTGGGTGTTTTGTAGGCTCCTCCTCCGGCGCCTCCATTCATCTGGGGTGGCCGCCGATGGGCAATGTCAAACAGGTGTGCAGACGCCGTCGACGTCATTGCCGCTGCATAGCCATGCGACCCTCTGGCATCATCCCCCTCCCCCTGTCCGCCATGTGAGGGTCTCCTCGGGTTCGAGAGGCGGCCACCCAAACCAGATTCAGATCCAGACCAGGAGGCTTGCACAGTATTGCATACTTTTAGACTCCTCTTTAGTGGTTTACTAAAAATTACTAGTGATTTCTGGATTACCTGAATTATTCTAAAATCCTTTTTTCATTTCATTTCTTTGTAATCAAAATAATAATCATAATAGTAATCAAATAATTGTAATAATAATAATAATCATAAAATAATCCTTAAAAATTTGATGAATATTCCAGCAGTATATGTATTTGAATGCCTCTGATTCCACTGAATAACAAGATCATTGCATACTTTTAGACTCCCTTTACTTAAAAAAAACTCCAGTTATTATATCTGGATTCTGATTTAACGAGATTTCCCCTCATATTTCCTGGAAATTGAATAAAAATTCAATGAACTTCCACTGTGTGCGGTAACACTGTCTGGAGCTCCGTAGCGCTTCGCTCCTAACCCAGCCCGGCCACGCCCCTGGTCCTGCCTCCGCCTGGTCACCGCCGCCGCCCCAATGCCTCTCCTCCTTTCGTGTCTGCTAACACAGTGACCTAGTGCCGAGTTCGTGGCACGAAGCCGCGGAATGCCGAATCGCAGAATGAGGCATATCGCTTATGGCGAGGACGAAGGCGGCGCTGTGACGTCACGGCTGGCATTCATTCACAGGATGTAAGGCAGCAGGAGCAGCAGCAGTCTCCCAGCTGCAATGGTTCTCTGTGGCTTCGCAGGGCAGGACTTTCATTGAGAAAACGGCACTCGTGCCAGGACCCAGCCCCAAATAAACCAAAAAAAAAAGAAAAAAGAAAAGGACCCCGAGCGCGACCCCAGACATAATCTGCAAAGGACATTCTGTGCGACATCAGGATGTGAAGCTGCGTCGCAGTCAGCGCCAGCGTCGCCGTCGCAGTCGCTGCGATTTGAGCCTGGCTAGGGTTTACGTTCGCAGTGAAGGCATCTGGGAAAATCAGTCGGCAACTCGCCTCCAAGCCCAGCAGTCCTGGCCAGCTCCAGCCTCCAGTCTTCCAATAATAATAAATACAACAAACAACTTAAAAATTAAAAAAAAAAAAAAAACAAACAACAAAAGAAAACTTAAAAGCGAAGCCAAAAAACTTGGCGCCAAAAAGAAAACAAATCTGCGATTTCGCACTCTCTTTTTTTTCAGAATTTTTTGTTTTTGTTTGTCAAAAGTGCCAAAAGTGAGAGTGTCAGTGAGAGTCCTTAAACTATTCTATTTAATCATATTTTTTGGTGTTTAAATAAAATACAGAATGCGGAAGTGAGCAAGCTCTGAGCTACGCGCGAGTTCCACTAAGCAAGTTTTGAGAATATTTCAACACAAAAACTTGACACGTTGAGCTCGTCTGTGGCGGCAGACCAAAGCAACTCTCAGCTCTGAAATCAGAAGACTTTTTACAACCCATAAGTGAGTATTTTGGTCTTGGAAAAAGAATAAATAATTAAACTACATCATTTATAACACACACACACACACTTGAGGTCTCCCCATGTTACTCTTCCGGTTCCACAGGCCTTCAAAAGGTAAAGGTTAGCTCCTTGTATAACTCGACGAGATGCTTACAGATTATTCACATGTAAGCAAAGGTCCTGCGGCATTTCAAATATTCCATGAGAAATATCTGTAAACATTTCCTTAAGTTATTTTCAATCACCAATTAATTTTACACAAGAACAACAAATGTTTATTAATTTAAAAGCTGAACAGTGCATTCAAATTTAAACCTTATTTTTTTGTTTATCATCGAATATCATACAGAAATCACAGTGGATATCAAACCACTTTAAATGCGGCACAAAAGTATACTATGCTAAGTTTCATCCTTAGAAAAATTGCTTATTTTGTACAGACTTTGTGTTAAATATTAAACATTTCATTTTTGTAAAACCAATTAAGTGTGCGAATACGCTTACGTACCTCTGGTAAGTATTACACATTATTAAATACTTCTAGGTGTCTTTAAAATATACAAAATATTGGGTAAAATTCGTTTAGATTGTTAGTAATATAATTTTGTAATAGTTTTTAATGCAACTAAATTCTTTTAAATTTTTATAAATATAAATTAAAGATTGTTTTTAAAGTAACTTTCATAGATTACTAATTTCTATACATTAAATGCATCAGAATCTTTAAATTTGCTGGAGAAATTCAACAACGTTGCCCATAGGGGAACTCAAAACTCATGTCGATATTAAATCCCCTGTAAAAGGTGTCTAAAAGTATACAATACTTATTGAACTCTACAATTTGTGGCTCTACTTGTTGTGACTCTACTTCTTGTGACTCTACTTTTTGTGAATCTCTCAAATTGCTTATATTTAGTCCTTTTTAAACTCAAAAACTCCTTAAAGCGTAGCCAGTTTAGGCCCAAATATCCCTGCTTGTTCTCCAAAAGCAGCCCACAAATCGCTGCCTACTTTCAGGGGCAGCCCAAATAATGTTGACCCTGTGGCGGAACACAGAACACAGAATGGGCGGCTCCTGGGCTGAGCTGGTGGCTGGGTGGCTGGGCAATAGCGAGATATAGCAACATGTGACGATGACGGCGACGAGCCTGCAGAGAGGCCATTTACCCGCCGCTGCCACTGCTGACGTCATAGTCTCCGCGATGTGCAGACCCAGTAACCCAGTGACGAGCGGCCCGAGGAGTCCGAAGATGGGACGAAGATGCCGCCGAGATGAGGCGAGCGAAAGTGTGTGTAATGTAATGGTGTGTGTGTGTGAAAGTGAAAGTAAAAGTGAAAGTGATTGAAAAACAGGCACACGGCGAAAAAAGGCGGTATAGCTTACTAAGAAGTCTCAAAATCAAAAGAAGCGAAAATGTAAGCAGAAATCAAGAAATTGTTTAAAATAAGCCAAAGACATGAATTTTAGTGAAAAGCCACTGAAAAGTATGCTTAAAAAATGGTATATTGCATACTTTTAGATGTCATTTTAAAGGATTTTAAAAAGTCTTGTTATACAAATTGAATGTCCACTTACATTTGATGTTATTTTGCAAGGTATTTACTACGTTTCTAGTTCCAAAAATTATATAATTTCCCAGGACTCTCATTGTAAACTCTTAATTATTATTTTTTTAAATAAATAGGCAAAAAATATTAAAAGTGATACTTAAAACAGGAACCGGCACAACGTCTGCGAGGACAGTGTCTGTGTCCTAGTTTCTGTTTTGGGAAGCATCTATTTTTAGAAGCCTTTTCCTTTTTACTCTCTTCCCCTTTTCTATTTGTAGCCCTGCCATTTTCACATTTCCCGTTACCGTTCCTGATTTCCCGCTTTCCCGTTTTCCCCCATTTCCATTTTTGAATTTTCCCCCCTGCTCGCTGGGCAAGGACTCTTCGCACATTTCTTTCCGCTCTCGATTATCTTGGGGCACTGTGACGTGGCACGAAGGTTGCTGCTCCTTGCTGCAAAGGACACGTGTGACGCGCACAGAGGACCTCCGGCAGGAGTCCATTTAATTATAACGTTACTCCATGAATATTGATTAAAATCAACATCGACGCAGGCCCCCAAAGACGTTTGCAATAATTTAGAAATCGAATTGAATATTTTTTAAACAAGTTCAAACCTGTTTGCCATTTTTTGTTTGTCAGTCAAAATGCCATTTGGGGGAACGAATAAATAAGTTCGTGGCCAGGACTCTAACAAAGTCATCAGTCGAGGCTATTTCTCTCCATCTGAATGCCTTTCTGGCAGGAAGTTATCTCTGGTGTTTCCTATATTTTTTCCCCGAATCCCTCTTTGTTCTCCTTGTTTTTTTTTAATTACTCACAAAGTAGCCACAAGGCAAAAATGTGCTCGAAAGTTTTCAAACTATTTGTAGTTTTATTGGGTTTCCCAGGGGTTTCCAGGGTTTCAATATTAAATTTATATTCTGGCTAACTTTTGGTGGCTAATTGCTTTTGACAAACTGAAAAGTAGCAAATTGTTTGTATTTTATTTATTTGTTGAAAAATATATGTATATATGGATATATCCTTGTATACAGTTTATGACAAGGGCTAAGGGAAATGAACTTCTCTAAGACAGGTGTTGGGTTTAATTCAATAATTCATCATTCATTTATAAGTGCGAAAGCGAGCTATTTGATTTATTTAGGCCAACAATAACTTTTTAACAAACTAAATAAAAAGTAAATAGAAATATTAGAATTGCAGTATGGATTTCTTAGAAAGAATAGATTTTTAGAGATAGAGATTCGATTTTTTACTATATTGAAAAATGTATTAAATTGCATTTAAAAATATTCAAAGGTTGTTAAGATTTACTTGAAATTTATTTGAAACATTTTACTGGCCTTTTCCTGTACAGCATTTATTTCGTATAATTATTGCTAATCATGAATTAATAAAGGTAAATCACTTTTGATTCACTTTTATTCATTAAATATCAAGAATTATTTATTATTTATTATTTTAATGCATATTTGATGCCTTCATCAACAAACATTTTAACACATTTGACAGGCTTCTTCTCTTGAAGCATTTATTGCTCAAATTTATTGCTATTTATTATTTAATAAAAGTAAATATCTTTAACTTAAAGATCTCTTTAGATTTACTTTTATCAAATAAGTATTTCTAATTATTATTTATTATTATAATGCTTATTTGTTTCTGTATTTATAAATATCTTATAACATTTTTCAGGCTTTCCTCCTGAAGCATTAATTGCAAGTTTATTCTGTGCAGGCAGCAAAAATGATTGACTTCTATTAAATATAAATATATAGATATTTGTTTACAGGCTTTTCCTTTTGCTAATTAATATTGTGCGTGCAGGAAAAGGTAATTCACTTGCTTGAAATAATCTATATAATTACGCATTAATTATATTAATTAGTACACAAATATAATTACAATTATTTTAGTAATTAAAGCCCAGTAATTATCTCTCAATGAATTTACAATTTATAAATATATATATATTTTGAGTGCCACTTATAAAGGGCAATTAATATAATTTTCCGAAGCATACTAACGGGCGACGCCTCCGACGACGACGAGAACGACAGTTGTGAAAAGCTAAAAAGCTGAAAAGCTGAAAATCGGAAAGGCGGAAAGCCGGAAAAGCACCGGCAAATGCTGTCGGAAATTATGGTTTCCCAAGAAACAGAAGAAAGAAGGCCCGACTGATCGGCCCGACTGATCGCCGCTCTGGCCTGGCCTCCTTGCCGCAGACAATCTGTCACTTGATACGCGCTAAGCCCCGCTCGCTCGCCATTACCTTTGTTGAGATTCCCCACGGAGGCAGCACACACACACACCTCACACCATACACACACACACACACAAGCTGGGCCCCGGACCAGGGTCCAGTTTTGGTGTGGACTCTTGTACGGGCGCTGACCAGCCAAGCATTCCAAGCTGCCCCCATGCCGGCCCCGGGGATGCCCTAGAAGTGCCACGGCCCTTGCTTCCCCTGCCACTCCTCCTCTCCTCTCCTTGGGCAAAATGTTATTTAATTTTTCAACACCCCCGCCAAATGGGGATGAACTGCAGCTGGAGGGGCTCCGACTCCTTTGGGCCACTGATTGTGGGCAGCAGTTGCAGTTGCAGTTGCAGATCATATTTCCTGCCCATACCCTGCCATGACACGGCCTGGTCAAGCACCTTTTGGAAACCTGCCTCAATGTCTGGCTCTCTTTTCGGTGGCTTTTCCGATCGAAGAGGAGTCGAGTCCGGCGAAAGCCTGAAAAGTAGGCAGCGTTTCGGGGGACACACACTAATGCCCCTTAATAATATTATACACACGCACACACCAGGTGCGCCCTGCCACGCACACACCTCTAAGTCTTCGCTCTCGGCTTGGGTTCTACACACACACACTCTCATATTGAAAACTTAAACAGGTGAAACACAAGAGGGATGCAACGCCACTGCCGCTGCTGCTGCCAACGTCGACGTTTCCCACCTGGCACTATAAAAGGTGAGCGGCGGACTGAACAATGTCTCAGTTAAATGCCGTTAATTAGACGACAACCAGCAGCAGCAGCAGCAGCAGCAGCTGCCAGGATCTACAGAGCTAAAAAACTAAAAACTATAAACAAAAAAAGAAAAATATTAAAAACAATACAAAACTAAACAAAAAAATTTATAAAAACATTAATTTTTTTCAAGTGCCCACAGGATGACAACAACATCAAGATATGACGTATAAAAAGCATAATTTTTTTTTACTTGTGAATGATTGTGTGTTTTTCCAGTGCCAAGGATAATAGGAGAAAACACTAGAGATTTTAAAATCAATTCTAAAAAAGGTGCCAAAAAAATATGCTACAAAAAAAACCCAAAGAAAAACCGTGGGTCCTACAAGGATATTTGAAAAATATTGCCTGCTTTTGGGCTGTCTCTTTTTTTGGGGGATTTTAAGCCAGAATATTGAGATATAAAAACCAGCAAAACAGAGCTATTTTCTCCCCCCAAAAAATTAGCAATACAAAAGGATCACAAATCACAGTGGCTTTCTGGGATACTTAAATATAAAATAGCCTGCTTTTGGGCAGCCTTTCCAAGGAATGAGGGATAAAAAAGAACACAACAATGAAATTTGCATTTGGGCAGATTCTTTTTTAAAATCATTGGAAATTGTAATGGTTTTTTTTCTTTTTAATTTGAAATTATTTGAAATTATAATGGTTTTTTTTTTAATTTGAAATCATTGTAAATTTTAATCATTCACCAATTATGCCCAATTATCATTAAAAAAGGCCCCTCGAGTTGCCAGGAAAACGCGAATTCAAATAGAAAATCATGAAAATCAATAACTTGCTAGATGCACAGCTCAACAACTACGTCGATCCATATTAATCTAATATTCAAAAACGTGCCGCGAGGCTAAGGACTAGCCTGGAATTTCGACCATATGTCGCGGGGCATCCTCATCACTTATTCAGCACTCCAGTTCGGCAAAGCCCCCATCTAATCGTTGACCCCGTATTCTAATCCCAAAGCCCCACTCTCCTTCTCAGTGATTCAGTGATTTCGACGCGTTTCGTTTCGTTTCGATTCGATGCGATGCGATGCCAAAAAGGTGCTTATTGCAGCTGCTGGCCACTGCACAAGATTAGACTTAAGACTCTTGTGCGTGTGACAGCGGCTATTGTAAGAGGCCATAGAAGCAACTAAGTCATCAATACCACCGAACCCGGCACCCGATGCCAGCCAGCTCCTCCGCCCGCCCCAGAAGCCCCACAAGGTGGCCTAATGCAATTATTACAGCGATTATGCCAACTCATTTTGCATTGTTTCGTATTTAATTGGTAAAGTTCACTTTACAAAAATGTAATAACCAATAACTCTTGATCATATTTAACATATTTCTTAAAATGTTTTCTCATTTGCATAAACATAAGAAGAGAAAATCAACAAAGACCGCAGATATATCCGGAATCTTTGTGCGGTAAATACAAAAATCATACGTGTTTTCTCCCCAAAAGATATATGGTCAACATTTCAACTCCGATCAACTTGATGCACAGAGCATAATATTGTAAAAAAATAAATTAACAAAATTGTAAAATGGTTAAACACAAAGCATAATATTGTAAAATGTAGAAATAAATTAACAAAATTGTAACTTTGGAAGGAAGAGGAAGTGTATAGCTCGGGCTTATGATTTTCTATTATGCTATTAAGTTATACTCATTAAACTTTTGAAAAAGTGAAACAATTGAATAATTGACAGCCACATCAATACAAACACTTCCATTAGCTAGCTAGCTAGCTTAATTGTATAACCTTTTGTATAATTAATTATTCACAATAAGTTATAATTAATACATCACAATATATTAATAATACCCCACGGAAAACAAGACAAATTTACTCAGAAGATTTGCCCGCTTGGTTTTCTTCAACTCTGTTGGATGTTGGATGTTAAATAAGTCCTGATGTTCTGATTGACAGTCCTCCGTAAATTATTTTAAGTCGAAATTTTATACGAAAATTTGTAACTAAACAAAAAGGTGTGAATTATAACATTAATTTAAAAAATAAAAAATTCAAAAAATTAAAGCAAAGCTCGCGTGGAGCGCTTTTCTTGCCGTCAGGTAAAAGTTAATTTAATAAGAGCCGTAATGATGAAAGTTATTATATGAGATTAAGTTCGCTCCTTAGCAGCGAATATATCGGTAAATAGAAATATCTATCGATTTCGCTTGCAACATTTCGAAAATAAATTTAGCTTATGTTAGTACTTGGCTTAATGAAAAGGTTTTCCCAGAATTTAACAATTTGTTAGGGTACATTTTTATATTTTGCTCAAATTTAGGGCTTGTTTCTTATTAATTCTTATTAATTCGCTTCGTTTAGTTGCTGTCAGAACCTAAGAGCGAATTGCGTTCGTTTTGAATTCGCCTGAAATTTTTAACAATAAATCTCCCTAGTGTTCTTATAATTCCCAACTGGTTTTAATAGATCTGCAATGCAGTAGGTCGCCCTCCAAGTCTTTAATTCGGGGGACTTGGGAACTGCCTGGAGCTCATTATTCAGGCACTTCCTATTTGGGGAAAACAAGTGCTGGGTGTTTTCCCCATGTGGCTTATTCTGAAAATTGCTTGAGCCAGAGGGTGGGAGGTATCGTTGCAGAATAAGCGAGAGGGCTGTGGGGGTGATGGATAGATTGCCCCCGGGGCCCGTGATTTTCAAAATGGGGCCTGGGATTGGATATACCCGGGCCCAGATTCCCCTGTGGGCCTGCTTTTGAATACTTGAATATGTTTCTGCTTCTGAGAAATGTAGAATTCTATAATCACCTACACTCATTCTCTCTTCATTCAAAAAAAAAAAGGACGCTGTCTTGAAATACGACTGCAAAGTGAAACGAGATTTGCTTGGTACGTTTCATGCCAGGTTCCTTTGCTGTAGCGCTATGTGGTTTTCGAGTTATTAATTCGTTAGATAGCCTGAAGACATCTGGCCTAGAGAAAATGCAAATTCTCCGACATATGTATATACATATTATATATTTATCATAACACAATCGAAACTAGACTAAAATCGGCTGAGTGAGGGCCAAGTTATGGTTAAGCGTTAGAGTTTTTAAGACAAAAAATGGAAAGATAAATTTATAAGCCTCTCTTGCTGGATAACCTCTGCCAGTTGCATGACGAGGGGCACTGGTGGCCCATTTTGCCTTCGATCCTTATTCTTAATTTCAATTTGTAGTCCCCAGGTCTCTTGATGCAAATTAATTTAAATTTAATTTACCGAGCTTAACCTTTGACCCGCTGCTGAGCGGCTTTTCAGGTTTGTAGAGATGTGCAAGTGAAGACATGGAGGCCGTTATCAGCTATCGATGATTTTCATATCGATTTGTTTCATAGCGATAATAAATAACATCGGGGCTTCCACCTCTAGTAATTGTGATACCAAATAAAATTTCTGGACAGGATCGGGGACAAGACCCGGGACAAAGGAGCAACACAGGAGGACACACTAAAGAAGCATGCCACCGCCGACAGCGCAGCCCGTGCCGCAGCAGCAACATCTCGAGCAGACATCGCTGCCATTGCCGCCGCCGCCGCCGCCAACGGGGCAAAACATAGCGCCATCGGGAGTGTTTCCTGGTGAGTCCGCAATGGCTTTCAAAGCTGATGTAGCTCACGGTTTTGTTCCTCTTCCCTTTCGGCAGGCTCCCTTACGCCCGGCTGGAATGACCCACCGCCAATGTCGGCGGACGCGAGTAACCGACGCCCACGTCTCGATCTCCGCAAGCGCGTGGCCCATCCGCTGGACGGGCAGCCGGGTTATGTGGCGCCAGCGTCCGACATAGCGTCACCCCGACCCGTGGCCATGGTGCCGCCCCATCGCCAGATGCCGTATCCAGACCCTTATGGCGGCGCAGGTGCAGCAGCGGATGCGGGGGGTCCAGGAGCGGGACTGGCCAATGTGAGGCTGCCACCATTGGCGCAGGATATTGGCGTTGATCCGTCCAGAGTGCCGGTGGCCAGGGTTATGCCGCGGCAGAAATAGCAGACGGACGAGACGAGGCAAGGCGTTGCGTGTTTGTCACGTCCCTAGGTTAAGGTACTCCACTCCAATTTGCTGTGTTCCGGGCGGGGCAAGAAAATCAATATTTTTCTATGTAAATCCACTTAAGGCATTAAAATACAATGAACACTACAGGGCTGGGTCCAAAGAGCCCCCGATCCTGCAAGTCTTATCTATATATAAGCCTCACAAGCGCCTTATTTTAAATGAATGAAGGGTGAAATGAGCCTACATTTTGGGTATATACATATATATATAAGAAATTTACATATATGAGGAATAGATCCCTTAAGTGTGCTTAATTTCGCCTATAAATTAATGCACCCTATCGGGGTACGCTCCAGAAGTCTCTGGAAATTGTATAAAAGCTTCTAGAACTTGTAATCAAAGCCCCAATAATCCCCTCCAGTCGCCACATGAGCTCTCAACATGCTCTTCAGGCACTCAAAGTGTTAGGTATATTCAACAAGCAGGAAACAAGAAAACACAATGCAGTATGGTGAAAATTCAGGTCTTTTAAGCCCTTGTCCTTCACCAAGGCAACTGGGTGCCATCATAGTTGAGGAAGCTGCCGTTCTGCTTATCGTTCAGCCCGCAAATGGTCTTCAGAATCTGGCCCGTGCTGGTGGGCACGTCCAGGGGGGCATTGCTGCCGCCCATGTCAGTGCGCACCCAGCCAGGATGAAGGCTGACGCACAGGATGCGCTGCGGATACAGATCGATGCTCATCGACTTGGTGGCCGCATTCAGAGCCGACTTGGAAGTGCGATAGGCATACATGGCGCCGTCCGTGTTTAGCTGAATGGAGCCCAGGATCGAGGACATGTTGATGACGGCGGCCCGACCCACACCCATCGGCTGCGAGGCGTTCGCCTTGGCCGCCTTGTTCAGTAGCGGCAGACAGGCCTTGGCCAGCATTATGGGCACCACCGTGTTCGTTTGCAGCGTATCCAGCAGATCCTGCGACCGGGTAGCCGTAATTCGCGTGGACTTGGGCGCAATGCCGGCATTGTTGAAGAGCACGTTGAGTCCCTGATCCTTGGTGACGTCCTCTATATCAGCAACCAGCTTGTCATAGGCCTCGAAGTTCCTCAGATCTGTGGAGGATTCAATGAGTTCAATGATTTTACTGTCTTAACAGGACAATGGACAATGTAAGACCAACCAATCTCCAGGATGTGGATGTTGGAGTGCTTCTTGGCCAGATCCTCGAGCTCCTTTAGGGGAAAATAAACAGGTTTCAGAGATTAAAAACTAAATTTAGGTAGTTACAAGTTATATTATCTTGTATTTTTAATTGTTTTAACTATTTTTCAATTATTTAAAACGAGAAATTTCTAGAAACATTTATTACAAGGGTCTAGACACATTTAAGAATGTAATGAAATTTCAAACTCGATGGCAACTTCTAGCACTTATCGATCACAGTCTCCGGGCGGCTATCGATTGGCGTGCCGCAATGTCGCTGCCCGCGAACGGGCACACCAAAGACGAAAAGCGTACAAAAGCTATTGCAAAAAGTTAGCGCCGCTTATTTCCCATCTGCGTTTCGTGCCTTCGCCGTCGTAGCGAACCGCCCACACACACCACAGACCGCTCACACACACAGTCCGTTCGGAACTACACTAACTGTTTTCTCTTCGAACCCGACTCCGAGACACATACCGCGTCGCCGCACCATTTACTATACGTTGCTGATCCTTTCGCTGAGCCTTATCCACTTGGACAAACTCCCGGAGACACAGAGAATAATGGCGCCCGTGCAAGGTGAGTGTGAGTCGTTTTGCGGAATCGGGTGTCAAGTCTCAAGCCGGATTAGCTTCGCTAGTTTGTTGTTTTTGTGTTCTTGCGGATTGTTCGCGTAGTTTCTCGGGGCGTGAGTCACGCCGCCGCCGTCGTCCAGCGGTCACTGGTGTTAAACTCCCCACTCCCCGCCTGCCTGCTTACCGTGGCTTGCTCCCGACTGCGGCATGTGGTGAAAAGATGCTGCGGCGGCTGTGGCAGGGCCACCAGCGCCTTGACCAGGCCCAGACCGAGGCCGCGGTTGCAGCCCGTTATCAGGATGGAGTTCATGTTTTCCGTTTGTTCTGCAAGTCGCTGCTGCTGCGTCGTCAGTGATGCGATCTCTCTCCCTCGCGGAACGAAATCTAATCTTCGGCCTGGCACTCGAGATTAAGACCAACTAATGGGTTGTCGAGTCGTGAGGGTGCAATAAAAAGCGTTCGCGGCGGAGGAACTAAGGTGACTAGCTGGGCCAACTATTCCCGTGGATTTCAACAGATCGCCCGCTTATCGGCGGCGCTCCGTGCACGACTTTATTGGCGTAACAAGAAAAAACGGAAAATCATTTGGTTGGCGGCCGGCACTCGCAGCTGTCAGTGTTGCCAACCATCTGCCCAGTTATCGATACCACAACAACAACAACTGCGCATTGCCAAACGTGCGGAAGCCCGAAAACGTTTTAAATTCTAATTGGTATCCCATCCGTATGACTTCCAATTGGAATGTGTTCGTTTTTCAGTTTCCAGTTCATGCCAATGAAGGCGCACATGGCGCACATAGCGGAACTTCTCTGTAATCTGTTGCTTCTTCTCATTTCGATTCTGCTATCGGCATTCCGCTTTGCCACGCGCATTCGCATCGCTGTGCGCTGTGCGCTGCTTCTGTTACGTAGCCGCCGTCTATCGGCGCATTCGCTGCCCACCGCCTTCGCAGCAGCATTCCCGGCCAGACCGCGACTCGTTTGTGTTGTGTATTTCGTTGTTCCTCCGCTCTTTTTCCCATTTCTTCACGAAACGCCATTGTTATTTGCCGATTGAGGTGAAAGTTAACCCAAAGGGTGGTGCTGGTGCTGGTGCTGGTGAGAGGGAGCCGCAAAAGATGTCGCTCACCCTGTGGAGCTCCAGATGCTCCGTCACGTTTGTGCGGCAGTGCTCGACGATTTTAACGTCTAACTCCGTCCCCGTCTCGGGCATTCTCCAACACAATTTCAACTCTCCACACCTGCTGCTCCATCATCAGAGAACCATGAGCTCCGCCGTACTTGGACGTCAAGATGGCGGCAACCAGTCGCCGGGGGGTACGCAGGGCAGCACCACCGGCGGCGGATTGGCGGCAAGCGGAGTGCCCCCCTTCAAGCATCCCCACTGCGACCGCCAGGCCATGTACGCCCAGCCGGTGCGGCAGACGAGGAACATAGGAGGTGAGCGTCGATATCGATAGCAGCAGCAGCAGCAGCAACACGATCGGGGGGGTTGGCAACGCGGTCGACCGCCGATAGTCATCGGGTTACGCTTACGCGTCAATTGTGCGCTTTTGTTTTTGTTTCTTGAGGTTTCTCTTGTTACCCCGCCGCCGCCGCCGTTGCCTCGGCCAGCATTATGCAATAACCGTTAATTGTGAAAGACCATAGACCCGCTTATCTGCGGCACGTATTCGCAAGGGTTTTGGGTTTTATATGCCGGCATTCGTATACTCCACATCTGCACTGTCATCGTTCGCACCCACCCCGCACCGCACCGCGCACCCCGCATCACGTCCCACTGCTGGAATACAGTGGCGGCCGAGAGATTAGCACACAACCAACACCAACCAAAGATCGATTATGATACTCAAATACAGCCACTTGCTGTGCGCCCTGGTTGTGGGAGCTAAAAAGACTGCCCTCCAGCCCAAAGGTGGGTTAAGTCCAGTCTGGAAATTGGAATATTGAGTTGTGGCTTCATTTTTCCTTTTTTGATTTCTGCTTTAAATGTAATTTCAAATGTAGAAAACAGCAGCAAGAACTTTGGCATGTATTAATCGATAATCGATAATCAATTGACTTTCATTTAAACCTCTTAAACAGGTTTTATTAGCCTGTAAAAGGTATTATTCACTTGATCATTATGCAAAACAATGTGCAAGGCATATAATTTAAGAATATTAGCAATTGCCAAGTGGTTTACACTTGAACATGACATGGTATGTGTGCATTTCGCAGATAAAGATGCTCTTGGGCAATACAGAGATACTACTACCCCTTGCGGAATGTTCGAGAACCTTTCGGTTTGTGGTGGTGTGTGATGATGGTGATGATGATTTCACCATTTCTGTCGTGTGCAGTTCCACTTATCTTGCTCGCTGCTCGGCAAGCAAACACATCTTCGATAATTGCATCGTCACCAGGCACCTCTTCCGTCATGGTTATAACATTTATCAATTAATTGTAGCGTACAATATTGATATTGTTTATAACATATTGTGCTGGGCATATAATCTTCTGGGAGCTAAACAAACAAACAGAAAGCTTAGCCTGCGAGTGCTGCCAGACGATAAGAATTGCCTTCGAAAGGGCGTAACCATGGCAAATCCGGCGGGTCAAAGCAAACCACTGACGACTGACGACGGGGCCGGGCCTGGGCGTGGGCGTGAGCGTGAGCTTTTGGGGGCGTCACTCGGTTGGGGTCATGTCACAGATGATGATTGCCCCAGTTTGATTTGCCCGCGGCCAAGGCGGCATGGCATGTGGCAGCCCTCTATCGCCGCCTGGCATCTAGGAAAGGGGCTTTACAAGAAGAAGAGGAAAAGAAGGAGCAGGATTCCTGGGCCCTGATTGCAGATTGCAGTCCGCGAGTCGCCAGTCACCAGTCACCAGTCTTGGTTCCAATTTCAAACTCGATGCATTTGTTTGAGTTTGTGCCCGCTTCCCAGCTGGTTGAGGGTGAACCGCGCCACCGGAGGAGCATCTACCGCTCCGCCTATCTGGACATACGCCTGCGCGAGGTGTCAGCGGCAGACAGGAGTGGGTCACGGGTCACGGGGGCATCTTTCTACTAGTGATAAGCGATAAGCTAGGGAAAGTGCTTCGAGTATTGTGGAGGATTTTGGGGAGATATTCCTATCCACAGCCATGCTAATAACCCCCCCAAAATGTGTTCCCTTTTATCCAGGTTCCTACGATTTCGACCTGGTTGTGATTGGCGGCGGCTCAGCTGGCCTGGCCTGCGCCAAGGAAGCGGTACTGAATGGCGCCCGCGTTGCCTGCCTGGACTATGTGAAGCCCACGCCCACTTTGGGCACCAAGTGGGGCGTCGGCGGCACCTGCGTGAATGTCGGCTGCATACCCAAGAAGCTGATGCACCAGGCCTCGCTGCTGGGCGAGGCTGTCCACGAGGCAGCCGCGTACGGCTGGAACGTGAGCGACAAGATCAAGCCGGACTGGAACAAGCTGGTGCAGTCCGTGCAGAATCACATCAAGTCCGTCAACTGGGTGACCCGCGTGGATCTGCGCGACAAGTAAGTGATGAGACTCCTGCTCCTGCTAACCTCCTAGTTAACCCTCGGTTCTTGCTTCTTGCTTCAGGAAAGTGGAGTACATCAATGGACTGGGCTCCTTTGTGGACACGCACACTTTGGTGGCCAAAATGAAGAGCGGTGAACGCACAATTACCGCCCAGAATTTCGTTATTGCCGTCGGCGGCCGTCCCCGCTACCCGGACATCCCCGGTGCCGTGGAGCATGGCATCACCAGCGATGATCTGTTCAGCTTGGAGCGCGAGCCCGGCAAGACCCTGGTCGTTGGTGCCGGCTACATTGGGCTGGAGTGCGCCGGCTTCCTGAAGGGCCTCGGCTATGAGCCCACCGTTATGGTCCGCTCGATCGTGCTGCGTGGCTTCGATCAGCAAATGGCCGAGCTGGTGGCCTCCTCGATGGAGGAGCGCGGCATTCCCTTCATTCGCCGCACCGTGCCGCTGTCCGTGGAGAAGCAGGACGATGGCAAGCTGCTGGTCAAGTACAAGAATGTTGACACCGGCGAGGAGAACCAGGACCTATACGACACCGTGCTGTGGGCCATCGGTCGCAAGGGTCTGGTCGATGATTTGAACCTGCCCAAGGTGGGCGTCAAAGTGCAGAAGGACAAGATACCCGTGGACTCGGTGGAGGCCACCAATGTGGCGAACATCTTCGCTGTCGGCGACATCATCTATGGCAAGCCCGAGCTGACGCCCGTTGCCATTCTGGCCGGTCGTCTCTTGGCCCGTCGCCTGTATGCAGGATCCGAGCAGCGCATGGACTACCACGATGTGGCCACCACCGTCTTCACACCCCTGGAGTATGCCTGCGTCGGCCTCAGCGAGGAGGAGGCGGTGAAGCAGCATGGTGCCGATGAGATCGAGGTATTCCATGGCTACTACAAGCCCACGGAGTTCTTCATCCCGCAGAAGAGCGTTCGCTACTGCTACCTGAAGGCGGTGGCCGAGCGCCATGGCGATCAGCGTGTCTATGGGCTCCACTACATTGGCCCCGTTGCCGGTGAGGTGATCCAGGGCTTTGCGGCCGCCCTCAAGTCCGGCCTGACCATCAACACCCTGATCAACACGGTGGGCATTCACCCCACAACCGCCGAGGAGTTCACCCGTCTGAACATTACCAAGCGCTCTGGAGCCGATCCCACGCCGGCCACCTGCTGCAGCTAAGCGCAGGATCCGCAGTTCAGTAGCAGCTCAGCCGCCGCCGCGGGACGATGAATGTTGTTGCGATCGAGAAGAGTTCAACAGTTCCGTTTAAGTTTCCGCAATTCAAACACCCACACCCACACCCACAACATAGTAGCTCTGCGCAGCAAGCCAGGGGCAGGGGCTCTCTGGGCACACTCTGGGCACTGGGATGGAACACGGTGGCTGCGGTGGAGCAGCTCCCGCGACCCCCAGCAGCCCATCCGACATGCACTCAAAATTTTGAATTTGTTTTAAAACCGTGAAAGAATTGAAATTAACCATGAATTCCCCTAAATGTATGATGGTAGAAAAATATAATTTTTCACCAAAAAATATCAGTTCTGTGTTTTGTTTTTAAGGGGTTTTTGGTTGGGTTCTCGATTGGTTGATAAAAGAACCTATTATATAACGTAAATATATAGTAAATACTTTCTTTAAATAACAATTACATGAACGAGACATGACGAGACTTCTCCTTGTGCCTTCAACAAGTTGTTCAAATTGTTCCTGCTAGACTTTCCCCTTAAATCTTGATCTACTGTACAAGACCAGGGCTATGGATTTGGATTCCTCCCACTTGTGACACCTTCCTGGCCTCATTTACAACCAGGCCTTAACTGTCTTTCCATCAACAAGCAATCAGTTAACTGCTGGCCCAGCTTGTTTGGTATTCATTGGATAAAGGTAATTGCGTTAATACACCTAAAAACCGATACGACTTGGGTCTAATTGCAAATTCAATTGCGATGAACAAGGCTGACCCTTAACTGGGAGGGAGCATTACCAGTTGTGTGGGGGTCACGCACTCTCCTTGATAAGTGGGTAGACTTTTAGGCCTTTTCCAATAATTACATTTTCCGCATTACACGAAGAACATCTTGATGAGGTCTCACCAGCCTCTAAATAGTCTTCGAAATTATGAAATTAATTTCTTAAAAAACAGAAATAACCAGGAAATTAGGGAATTAAATCGATATAAATGCAATTTAGGATATAGTTTTTATTAGTTTTATAGAGTTTTCTTTACAAACTCTATATATATTCCTTAGTTTGCAGCGCATTTTCATCGTCAGCACATGGAACAGAGCGAGAGGGCAATGAAAATGAAGAGGGAAATGTAGTATATAGAAGATACTATGTTATAGAATCAGTGTTTCCCACAGGCTTAGCTCGCAGGTTAGCAAACTTCTCTGTCTTTGCTCCCACCGATGATGGTTTAAACGTCGCCAAGGGTCTTTAGGAAGGCATCAACTTGCTTCCATAAAATGTTCCCAAGGTTCTATAACGCATCTCACATATACATTTCCCAAGCCTAAAGGATTCCCTGCCCCACTCTTTGCCCAGCAAGTAGGTAATCATCTCCTTAACCTCTTCCGAATATTTTTCTATTACATTTTTATTTTGTTTTTCCTATTTCTCGTATTGAATAACTCCCTCTTTGTTTTGAACAACAACAAAAAGACTCTTCTTTTTTTTATTCCTTTACAACTGCCCCCCAGCACTGGCGCTGCCACAGATGCTGATCCTGATCCTGATCCAGTTCCTGCTACTGCTCCTGCTCCAGCGCTGGCTCATCCTGCGGCGGCTCATCGTGCTGCTGTACGTGGTTTTGGGAGCGAAGAGCAGAGTTCAAAAAAAAAAAAAACACATTAATTAGTTATTAGTTTAGATCAGAAGACGCGCCGCCCTTAGATGGCCACGCTCTGCTTGGCCTCGTTCTCCCGCTGCTGCTTGTTGACCGCCGATATGCACTTGGCCATGGTGGGCGAGGCACGCGAAATGGCGTCGGTCATGAAGTAGTCGCGCAGTTCCTTCAACTTGATGTCGATGGCGCCGCCACCAATGGATTTGCTCTGCAAGAATGGTTCGAAAGTAGAAAGGGAAGTTTTTTATGGGCTACAAGCTGCAAGAGAATCTTCTTACGAGAGCGCCCGCTGCACCGGCCTCGCCGGCCGACTCCAGTTGACCCAGACGCGTTAGATGCGGCGCCACATCCTCCAGGCGGTTGCGCAGCTCATCCAGGTTGTCATAGGGCAGCGGCTTGCCCACCACCTCGGAGAGAGCGCGCAGAATCTTCCAGTCCTCGCGGGCCATGCCCGGCGGCGAGACGCCCGGCAGCGTCTGCTGTGGCCTGCCCTCGGTGTTGACGTAAATCGCTTGCTTCTCGGTATAGGCGGCACCTGGCAGCACGGCATCGGCAATGGAGGCACCATTGTCGCCATGCGAACCGATGTAAACCACAAAACAGTCCTTGGGCAGCTGCTCGCGGGTCACCTTGCCGGCATCGGCGTTCAGCAGGAAGAGCACCTTGGGCTGGGCCTTGACGGCGCTCTGTGCGCCAGCCTTGTAGCCCACATCGAGGGCGCCCACCTGGGCGGCGTTTGTCTGCAGCACATTGAAGGGGTTCCAGTCCTGCAGCACACAACACAACACTCAGTGTCAGGTGCTCGGGGGAGACCGACTCTATCTACTCACCGGCTTCTTCAGCTTCTTGCAGTACTCGGCGATGGTGGCATGAATGGCACCGCCATCGGGACGTTCCAGCAGCTCGGCACCGATGATGATGGCCGGCTTCTTGGCACCCTCCAGGACCTTGGAGAAGGCGTGCGATCCGGAGCACACATCCGTGATCAGAGCGGCATCGGCGCCGAGGTTCTCGTGGTCGTAGGACAGATCGATCTTGGGTCCAATCGAGGCGATCTGCAGCTCGTTGTGAACGTACGCCTTGCGCAGACGGGTGTTGACCAGCGGAGCCTCGTAGCGGGGATTGGTGCCCACCAGGAGCACGGCATCGGCCTCCTCCAGGCCAGCGATGGTGCTGTTCAGCAGGTAGTTGGCCCGGTTGTCAGTGCCGCCCTGGATGAAGCCCTGCTCGGTGGCGACCGCCTCGCTGCCCAGCTTGTTAATCAGATCCTTGAGGGCCACCTGAGCCTCCAGATCGGCCAGCTGTCCCGAAATGCCGGCCACCTTGCCATTGGCCGCCTTCACGGCCTTAGCCACCGCAATGAGGGCGCCCTCCCACTCAACGGCCTGCAGTTCGCCGTTGGGCATGCGGACCATGGGCGCCACCAGGCGCTGACGCTTCAAACCGTCGCAGGCGAAACGCGACTTGTCCGCCAGCCACTCCTCGTTGACGTCCTCGTTCTCGCGCGGCAGGATGCGCAGCACCTCGTTGGTCCTGGTGCTGACCACGATGTTGCTGCCGACGGCGTCGAGCACATCGATGCTGCTCACCTTGCGGATCTCCCAGGGACGGGCGACGAAGCTGTACGGCTTGTTGGTGAGGGCACCCACCGGGCACAGGTCGATCACGTTGCCCGAGAGCTCGGTGAGGAAGAGCTTCTCCACATACGTTCCGATTTGCATGTCGTTGCCGCGGCCAGTGGTGCCCAGGTCATCGACACCGGCGATCTCGGAGGCGAAGCGCACGCAGCGAGTGCAGTGGATGCAGCGGGTCATGATGGTCTTCACCAGCGGCCCAATGTCCTTGTCCTCCACAGCTCTGCAATGCACAAAACAGGAGGAGTAGTAGCAGTAGATTCCAATGGGAATCCGTTGTCCTACCGCTTGCCGGTGTAGTTGATGTCCGTGAAGCGGGAGCGATCGGAGCCAAAGGCCATGGCCTGGTCCTGCAGATCGCACTCGCCGCCCTGGTCGCAGATGGGACAGTCCAGCGGATGGTTCATCAGCAGGAACTCCATGACGCCCTCGCGTGCCTTGCGGGTCAGGTCGGAGTTGGTCTTGATGCGCCAGCCCTTCATCACGGGCATGGCACAGGCAGCCACCGGCTTGGGGCTCTTCTCCACCTCCACCAGGCACATGCGACAATTGCCGGCAACGGCCAGGCGCTCGTGGTAGCAGAATCTGGGAATCTCCACGCCGATCTGGGCAGCCGCCTGCAAGAGTGCAAGAGCGCGTCCAAGAGCGGATGGGAATGGGAATTGCATTAGGATTAGGTGTTCCAGCGGGTGGTACTGGGACTTTTACCTGCAGCACTGTGGTGCCGGGCAACACCTGCACGGGAATGTCGTCCACAAAGACCTCGATCTTCTCGGGCGCCTTCGCCGGCGTCTGGGCCAGAATGGCGCTGGTGCGGACCGCCCGGCTGGCCATCTGGTGTGTGGGCGAGCCCAGAGCGCCCAGCGCCTTGACTAGCGGTGCCCGTATCATATTTTCTGCAATGACAATGGACCAAATAGAGCTGCAATCCTCGGACCCAACAATTACATAAGTAAGCTGGCTGCCAGCATTTCCCTATTATCGACCGCGGCGGCCCTGGTTGCCGTCCCCCCAGCAGCAGTCCCTCGTCGACGGCAGGCCCGGAGGAATCTGGCCCGGAGGAGCTCTAACCGCCGGAGGGGGGAGCGAATAACCTACCGAAATGCTGGAAAATATTCCTGTTGTGGCTTTTAATGCGGAGACAAACTTTTTATCGCTTTGCTTTGACAGTCGCACTGTGACGGCGTGCCGCGTTGCCAACTGTCTGTTTGGTATTTTCGGTTGGCAACGCGGCTCGCACAGCTGTTGCATCCACGAATCGTCGGTGCGCTGCCAGATCGCGCGCGGGAAAGTGCGTTTTCCTGACGATTATCAAGCTAACAGGTATTTTCCGCGCATAGGCAGCCTCGTTGTGGATGCACAGTTCTGGGTTAGTTGCGGCAAAGTGTGATTTGCCTTGGAAGAAGCATTCGAAAACCTTGGTCAAGGCAAATGAAAGCACATCACCTGGCCTTGCCAGACCGCGGCATGAAAACCGCTGATTTTGATTTAAATTTTAGGCCACAGTTTCTTTTGGAACTTTTAGAACTTTTAGAAATGTAAATTTGTATTTATATTAGAATCTTCCAGCATGTATTATTATTGCAGCTTAGGTGAAACTTAGCTTCAGGTCAGCATCTTTTATTTATATATTTTTTAAATGCTGGAAAACAGACTGTTTGTTTTCAATTATTCGAATCTGTATACTTTGGCTAAGAGTTTGCATAAAGCTTTCTTCTTGAAAGAAGAAATCGCTATTCGCATTGATTCGAAATTTATGCAATCTGAATCTTAGCAGGAACTCTATCTTTAATCTAGGCTTGGATCTGGGATATAGATAAAGATCTGGTTGTTTTTTGCTATAAGGCACATATTTTCCCCATTAAAAGAGCTCTCATATCATTGGAGATTATTATGAGCGCCTTGAAACCTCTACCTGGAGGTATATTGCTCGCCATTTCAATGAAAGCAGGAGACCGGTGGCCGGAAACTGGAAACTAGAAACTGAAGACTGGAGACCAAAGACAGAAGACCGAAAACCGGAGACCGAAGACTGGACCGGAGGCCGGAGACTGAAGATCGAAGACTGGAGAGCGAAGACTGGAGAGAGAAGACTAGACCGAAGGCGGGAAGCTGGAGACCGGAGACTGGAGACTGGATACAGGATACCGGAGATTGGAGACTGGAGACTAGAAATCGAAGAGACCGAAGGCAGGAAACAGGAGACCGGTGGCCGCAGACTGGAGACCGAAGACTAGACCGGAGGCAGGAGTCTGGAGGCCGGAGACTGAAGATCGAAGACTGGAGAGCGAAGACTGGAGAGAGATGACTGGACCAAAAGAGACCGAAGACAGGAAACAGGAGACCGGTGGCCGCAGACTGGAGACCGAAGATTGGACCGAAGGCAGGAGATTGGAGACTGGAGAGCGAAGACAGGAGACCGGAGACTGAGGACAGGACACCAGAGATTGGAGACTGGAGAGCGAAGACAGGAGACCGGAGACTGGAGACTGGAGAGTGGAGACTGGAGACAGGATACCGGAGATTGGAGACTGGAGACTAGAAATCGTAGACTGACGGCGGCAGACGCCGCTAGTGAGATTTGTTAAAGATCAAATCTTTACATGGGAGTCACGCGAAAAATTACACACACCAACGAGAAGTGGACAATGCAAACGGCACGGATGACAGACGGACCAGCAAAATGATGTTGTTCCCAGCACACTGGCAGAGAGTGGAGCCGACGCCGCCGCCGCCGTTGCCGTTGCTGTTGCTGGCACTCGCCCTGTCTGTGTGAGTGTCGGGACGGGACGGACTAACGCACGATTCTGTTGGATCTGCGGAATCTATCTGGCTCCCATTTGGCGTCCCTGGCGAACGGCGCCACTGTCTGCCATTCGGCCTTCTGGAGGTGGGAGCGTGAGTCACGTGAGTCATCATAGCTTTGAGGGGAGTTCTCCTTGATTTTCCACAGGATAATTTGGGGATTTGAAAATCAAGTGAAAAGGCCACAAAAATTATGGAATCCTAATTAATTCTTTAAGTAGAATTATGAATATTATATGTTATATATGCATCTTATTATATATTATTATTTAACTCTCATGATTTAATGTATTTAATAGAAAGGAATATATTGCTTTAGAGATGCGTGCGTGTCACGACTTACCCGCCCCCTTAGGCTGGCACAGGCTCCCATTTCTAGCGCTCACCGCAGCCAGGTAATCAGATAAAAATATATTATGACGTACCAGACCGACTTTTCATTGTTAATTGAGCGGCAGCTACATAAACCTTTCCCGGAGCCCGGCCCTGAATGATTGAGATTGAGACGTGCTTGATATCTGTTGGGATCGCAGGGGCAGAGCCGGCGATACACTTGGCGCAATCCCGATATGTTACCGATTATTCATTTCGATGGGGGCGATAACGAAAATGTAAGGGAACTGGGAACAGACATCTGTTTTTTCTAGGGATTTCTATGAATAATGCATTTTTCACGAAATATAAAAGCTCATAAGATTCAGGTGCAAAATCACCAAATTTTTTGTTTGTGTAAAAACGATGCTGCTGCTTCGTCGGCGGCGGCGGCGTTGTTCGTGGTTTTTGTTGTCTGGCGTCTGTTGGCTGTCTCTCTTATCTTGTATCTCGGCTGCTCTTGCTGGCGCTCTTTCTCTTTCTCTCTCGCTCTTTCTCCCTATCTCTTCTGCACGCTCGCTGTTTTCTCCTCTGCCTTATCGCAGTGTATCTGATGCTCAGGGATGTGTGCACTCAAAGAAACAACTAACTCTCAATTTAAATTTAATTTAATTTTAATTTTAATTTAATTACATTTACTTATTATTCTAGTGCAGCAAGGTTATTACACTTATTGTGCACTAGTCACATTGAAATTAAGACATATCTAAATATAAATAAATAAATCTAAATATATAAATAAGTATAAATACTTATTTTAACACATATAGACTTATAAGTTATAAGTTATAACTATTACTTATTGCTAACAATTTCTTCTAAGTTTTCTATATTTCTACTGTTTTTCTATTTACATTTATTGAAATGAAAATGGAAGTCTAAAAGGTACATTTATCAATTGATTAAAAAGTAATTAATATATTTTTAAAAAATTTAAATGGGAGTTAGTATCCTTTTAGACCGTTTAGAACAGCTCCCGTTAATTACCTGATATTCATCTATTTATAAAATTCAAAGCTTCTCTTTAAGTTGATTTATTTTAAATGATAAAATTATTAAATCAGTGTCATTATTAACAAAAAATAATTAAATAATATAAAATGTTTTTAGACCGTTTAGAACATCTCATCACGGAATAAAAGGTTCTGTAAAAATTAAAGCTTACATTTAATTAATTTCTTAAGTTAAAAGTATTTCATACATAATTAAGCATACGAATTTTCGGAATAATAGTAGCAGCGTTAACAAAGCATGAATTAATTATATCAACTGCTTTTAGAACAATTGGAATATCTGAATGAGTTACCTAATATTCATCCATTTATAAACAGTTCACTTTTTTTCTTATGCTACAATTATTACAACACATAATAATAATTAAGCACTTGAATTTTTAGACGAATGGTATCATTATTATCAAAATAGTTTAGAACCAATCAAAATGTGTATTATTCTACCCAAATTGAAGTTTATAAAATGTTTATTCTAAAATTAGTACTTAGTACTTAGTACAAGTTAAGCATTTTAAGAATTATGTTACCATCCGAAACAAAAATGATTTCTTATTATAAAATATTCCAGTTTCGACTCTTTAGCTAAGATTCTTTTGTATTTTATCCGTTCTAATGGTACCTTATATCCTGAATTTAAAAGAATCAAATATTAACTAAGAATAAAATAAAATAACAAATAAATTAAATAAAAACCCCACAATTTCTTGCAGTGTCCGGATGAATGCTGCTGCCACGCTCCAGACGTGTCGCCACAATTTGCAGCCAAACGCCGGCGACATCGGCTTGGCGCCTAAAATCAAACGGGGGCCCGAACGCAGCAGCGAACGAACGAAATCTTTTTTATTTTTTAAAAATAACGTGCAACAACGACGGCGGCTAATAATGTGATTTGTTTCGTCGGCAAGGCGAAGGCGAAGGCGAGGTGGACAGGAGTAACCACTCCTGTCTCCCGTCTCCTGTCTGCTGTCCATCGTCCATTTTTGCTTCCTCGCGGCAGCTTTAGTATGTGATAATTTTAAACAATTTACTCCCCTTTTTTTTTTTTTTTTTGTTGTTGTTGTTCGAGGTCCGCCGCCGGCAATTGTCCGCATTTAACGGTGTGTCCTTGGCGGGATGCACCGCCCCGATCCCTGCCCCCACTCCCCGAGCACCGCACAGTTTCTGGAAGCGGCGAGATAAGGCAGCAATTTCTGCGGATCGACGCCATAAAGCAGATATGCATGATACGATTATAATTATACGGCAAGCAGGGGCATGGCAACAGTCTGCGGCGGCATCGTTGCCACAGTGAGCACTGCCCAAGAGCAACAATGCAACCTATGTACAAGTGCATCCCCCACCGCCAGAGGCTGGTGGCAATCAAAACTAATGGGATTGCCCCACAACTATGAGGGATCAATTTTTGAGCAATTATAATTTTCTTTTAGTCTAAATATTAATGTAGATTATTTAAAATGTCAAATTTGTTAATACACATCTATAGAGATTATAGAAAATATATTTGTAGATATATTATATATTAGAGACATAACTCCCCATACGAGTAGATTCCAACAGAACAAACAATTCGACGTTTACTCAAAATGCAATACAATTGTAAAATTAATTCTTTTCTTTTATAACTCCATATTTTTCCCATCATAATTTGTATTATTTTTTATGAACTAGAGACCTAATTTGGTATCTGATATCCTAATTGTTAAGCCAAAAAACAGGCAGAAACCGTGAAAAGATTGTATTCTATTCGGAGTAGAGATGGTAGCGTGAGTATTTTCTATCCGGGATCGCCAGGAACGTACAATGAACAAAAAAAATACAAACAATAAAACCGTATAAACAAAACAAAAATCAAAAGTCGGGTGGTACTTAATCATCCGAATTATGGTAAGAGTACAACATGATTTAAGCTAATCTCGTTTAAGGTCAAAAGCCCGCTCTCATCCCTAATCCGGAGGGAGTACTTTCTGGTTTTGCGGCGAAGATCCGAAGATCCGAGCAACCGAAGACCGCTCGGCTACCCGCCCGATCCCCATTGGCAAGTGCGCGGGCAACTTCTCGTTTTCCGAATATTTAAGCAGTCGCTCGCAGAGCGTCGTTGAGAGCGGTCGTACTGAAACTGAAACTGAATCCAAATCCAAATCGAAATCTAAATCCCAGTCCAAGTCCGAGTTCGATCGATCGACGAGCCCAGACGTGTGGCGCGCGTGCAGCAAGCCGGCATTCAAATTCGGCTTCAATTCCGCCCCGAACCATAGACATATTTGCAAGGATATTTCCGCAATTAATATATACAGGATCCAAATCCTTGGACAAAATTATATACTCAGTGTTAACATATTGAAAGTTCTTGGAATCCATTTCGGAGAGATCGGGCGGCGCCTTGGGTGTATTCGAAAACGCGCCAAGCTACGTTTCCTTTTTATTTTTTTATTTGAATTTTTTGTTCGTTGGTTTGTCGTCAGTCAGTGCCTGTGAACCGAAATTCGCGAGTTGTGAAACCCATTGTGTTGTGAAAGACCGGCGGAGTTCTCCTACCTGGCGCTATAATCGCCGCCGCCGCCCCTTAAGCTAAAGACGTACGATTAAAAAACCAAAACCAAAACCAAAACCGAAACCCAAAACAAAACCCATTGCTGGTTGTTGTTGTTGTTTTTCGCCGCCGTCGGGGCTTTTGTTTGCGGTTAAAAATATTTGCGCGGCTTCATCCGCGGCGCATTTCGGAATTCGAGTTCGAATTCGGATTGGTAATCGGAGTCGGTAAGTTGGGGAAAATAGAAAATACATCTTCAAGATTCCGATAAGAACTGAGAGGGTGTTCCAATTGAATGATTACCGGAAAGGCAGGGATATATTCTTCGCTTATCTATTAAGCTTGACCTACGATCAAGTCCTTTTCGATTGGAATTCCCAACAGGATTTTATTTAACGACTAGTGTAAACGTTTGCAAAGATGCCAACTTATTTACAACTGTACCAATAAAAACAAGTTAAGAAAATCTGATTTTTCTTTTGCAAAAATATTCCAAATATTTGTTGAATGTAAAAATTCCCTATAATAGTATATTCTCAAAACTACTGCCTATAAAAATATAAAATGAAATGCTTTAAATATAAAAAAAAACTTCTTGTGATATATTAAGTACTTATGATCTTAATTTCTTTTGGTAAAATTAAGGATCAAGGATATTTTCATTGATATTTCAGTTTATTTACTATTATTCTCGTAAGATTTATAAATAGAAAATAAATGTCATGACAAAACGTATAAGTTTGAATACATATTTATATATTTATCATGAAGTTAACAATAAGGATCAATAAAAATAATATTTGGTAATTGATAAAATCATTAAACTTATCGATCAACTAATCAAAATCGATCAACTTTATAGTTAATGCTATTTTTCTTATCGGTGTATACCACCCAGTTACTTATAGATTTTACTTATCGGTATATCTTGCTAAAAAGCTAATTACTTATTAATTATTGGTATCTGAATAAAAACAACTAATCGATTTTGTTTTGTTTATCGATCATCAGTGATTTGTCCCATTAGCAAATACGAGAATAACGATCAAAGGAAATCGAAATCGAATCCAGATAATACACAATTTCATTCAAAACTACTCACTGCATGTCGCAATGATCTACCTGTATCCGGAGTATCTTATGGTGCCTTATCACACGGTCCTCCTCCAATGATCTATGAGTTTTTGGCTCTTTGCTATGCCCACTTCCTCTCCTTCTTCGCTTCTTTTTCGCTGCTTCTTCTTCGCACACACTCACGCACATTTCCTGTGTGATCTCAGCCCGGTGAACAAAACAAAAAAAAATAAGAAACCATTTTTTATCTCACAGACAGTCAAAAAAATAATATAAAAAAAAAAACACAGTACATGCGAACTCCCAAAAACGGTAAAAATAAAAATAAAAAAATAACGCAAGTCATGTATGGTCAGAGAGGCGACAACAAAAACACACAAACACTGCAGGCGGCAGGCGGCAGGCAGCAACAATGTCTTGACAAATAAACTGAAATTAAATGATTTGCTCCGAAGCATTTTGGCCGGGACCAGTTGGCCCATCCGATCCGTCGTCGGTCCATAAACGCCGCCGCGCAGAACATCCCATAACCAACAACCGCATCCCCCCAAGAAATGGCAGCAGTGCAAAAAAAAAAAAAAAATAAATAAGAAAAAATAAAAAACAACTCACACACCGAAAGAGAGTGTGTATATGTGTGTAATAGCAGACAAAAAAAAATACAAATGAAATAATAAATCGAACGACGTTGCCATAAAAATACATTTTCGGCCCACATGCGACCAGCGACGCGAGCGAGAAGCCATAGAGATTCAAATGTGCCCCGAGATAGGAGCGAAAACATTAACAACACTGGAGTACAACGTGCGATCCGGCGATCTGGAGATCCGACGATCCGACGATCCGGGCGAGGGCGGGGCCCTGGAGAGGATCGGCAGCAGAGCGGCGAGGGAGAGCCGCCGACCCAACCCCAACCCCATCCCAGCGAACCGAACCGAACCGAACCGTGGCCAAGCGGGCAATATGGAAGCGTCGCTTTTACGTGAAAAGTTTTATTTCATTCATAAAAAAACAGACATCAAAGAAAAGCCAGAACAGGCACCGAAGCTGGGGATACTCTTCAAATTAATTGATTTGTACAAGAATAGGATTAAATAGTTTTGAATAATTTAATACCTAATATTTGGGACCTAAGAAATTTCCCTAAGTTCGATTATTCTCAGATTCATGATCATGTTTTTAAGCAAAAATTCTTGGTTTTAGAAAATTTTATAATTAAAATAAATCCATATACAAAATAGGTGAGAGCAACAATTGGAAAGCAACTCAGTACAGCTCAGGGTCAGTACTTAAGGCAATGATCATGATAACCAATCTTCATGATAAACAATGTTCACGATAACCAATCTTCATGATAAACAATGCTCATTAAAAACCGATTTTACATAATTTCTGTAACATATGTACAGATTGAGACATCTAAAAAAAAATGATGAAATATCAATATATGTATAGATTTATAATCTTTAGGGCAATGGTCCTGATAATCCATGTTCATAAAAAAAAACAATATTCACGATAACTAAATCTATATATTTGGATCATAATTTAAAATATATATTCAAGAAAACGTTTGAATATCCAATATACACATTTACAATCTTTGTAATCTTTCGAGTTAAATAAAGCCACAATAACTATAAGGAAGGGTATTGAAAAAACTCAAGTCCACACACTCCCTGCCCCCTGTATGGATGGATGTGTGTGTTTCTCAATGAAACTACAACGTATGAATGGCAAAACATATGAATGGAGCTTCCAGCCGCCACTCCACTCCACTCCCAGCTCCCAGCTCCAAACCATTCCAGCGTGCTCTGTTTTTTTTTTTTATATTTTACTTGGTTTTTTTTTTTTTTTTTTTGGTCCGGTCTGTGGCCCAGTCTGATCCGGCGAACTGGTGGGCGTCCAAATTGCTTCGACTGCGACTTCGGCTGGGGGCACACACAAAGTGAAATCGGAAATTCGCAGGCAGAGCGGTTTTTCACCGCGATTTTCTACGGATATGGTGGGGGGGCCAAGCCAGGAAGGAGGAGGAGTGGTGTATCCGATCTCGATTTGGGCCTTCATTAGCATACATATTCGTCACTGATGATCGATCGATCGATCGATCGATGGTCGACGCTTGACCATAATCAGAGGTGTCAAATCTCTGGTGATAAATGTTAAAAAAAAAAGATTGCCCAAAACAAGAGTGGAATTAGTGAGGCCATAAAAAACGCCAACGATTGAGGTAGGAATTAAACATGGAAAAGAGCTTGCTTGGTTGGGGGGACTTCCCTAACTGGAGGAAATTGAAATTCAATTCAAGTGAAATTTCCAATCACATGAGATCACTGGCGGCGGCGGCATTTCTCAGAATTTCGTTTGTACGAAGGGAGATCTTCTCTCATTGAACATTTAACATTCAATGGCCATGCCATTCTTTCCTGAATGTATATGTAGTACATACATATGCAAAGTTATTCCTGGTGGAACAGAGTGATTCTATAAGGGGGAAGTACCAAGTACCAAGTAAATCAAATATTTATTAAGTACGAGTTAAATTTTCACTGATTTGAGACTAAAATAGAAATATATAGCAAAGATTTCCTGCCTCCTATACTCCTTACTTCCAGGTTCCAGGGTTCTCATTGATCGTAGGCTCCAGGTAAAACCTTCAGGAGACCAGAAGGAGATCAGGGCAGAGCCAGAGGCAGACTGCAATCAATTGGCTGACATTTAATGGAGGGAGCCGTCGGGCGGCAGTGATTGATTGATTGATAATTAAGAGTGGCGCCTACTGGCATTCACCGACCGACGACGGCGAGTGCCCCTTTGGAGGGAGGCTCCATGCCTCGGATGGAGGCATTGTTGCAGCATAATGGGGGACGGACGGCAACAATGGCAACATTTTAATATACGATCATGTGGCGCTTGCTAATTTAACTGGGAAGTCTTTCAAGTTTCGCCGCGACTCAACTCGACTTCGATTCGTTCGCGTTTCATAGAATATAAATATCGCAAAAACAGGAATGGCAACGCAACGGAGGAGAGTGGGAATTTTCGGGTATAACCAATATTTAAGCGCATATTTTATTGCCATCATTATGGCCATGATGAGTTCGCATTGAATTTGGAATTAAGAACGGCACCTGTGCCGGAGGCGCCAGTCAGCCAAGGTCATTGGCGCCAGGCGGATGCTCCAATGGGGTAACATGGACTTGAATTGCACTATAATTGCTGCTTGGCATATAAAAATAATATTTATGGTAAAGTTTTTTAACAAATCGCGAGATTTACAGGTTTATTTACTCTTTAAAACGAAAGATTTTTGTTAAGAAATGTTTTTGTTATAAGAAATGAACTTGAATTTCATATATTTTATTTTCTTTAAATAGAAAATAATTTTAAATGTATATACAATTTTGTACAGGCCCACAGGGATTACTTCTGACTTTGTACTATAATTCCCAATGAATTCTAGCAGCAAACAGGCTTTATTTTCAACTGAAATATTTAAGTTTGTAAACACCTTTCGACTTTTTTCAAGGCTTTCTTTTATCACTTAATTGTTTTGGATCTATAAATTCATATTATATTAAAGAAATATATTTTTTAAATCATGTTTAAAACGAAAGCAAACGCTGGCTTGTGATAATTTCTCTTCGTTGCTTCTGACGCACACAAAATATGCTAATTAATTATTTATTTATTTTGCATTTATTTATTGTGCGTGCACTGCCTGCCACATATTATATGACGTAATTTATCCTAGTTTCCCACAAAATAATGGGGATTACTGGGAAGCCCGACCAATCGAGAAGAGTATTAAAGCAACTTTCTTGAGTGGCATGGAGTCCGATCTTTTGCTTTTCTTTCGACTGCAAATCGGCTTTGAGGCTAATGAGCTTTTGTTTAATTTTATTAATGGAATTGCCAACATTTATCATAAATTACAAATCGTGATCATGATAAGAGCGCCGATGACTGCGTCAATCTCTTGAATAATTAAGTTGTCGTGTTGCTTTGATAATGACCAGACAGCGCTAACCTTTTTTGTTGCTATTCTCGATATGTTATTATTGTTACTGTCTTTGAAGAGCCGCAAAAAAACGACGAAAATTTGCTTAATTTTATGGCCCGTGTCTTGTCTGAGAATATATACAGACATATGTACATATCTGCACACGAATATATCTATTTTTTGGCCGTCCCCCCGTCTCCGTCTCCACTGCCCACATCTCGAAAGTGTTTGCTAAAAGCCAAAAAGCAAATCACCCTTTATTTATTATCTGGAAGTGGTCTCTTTCTTTTTATGGTCTTAATAGCCATAATCATTGGGTGCACAGCAAAAAAAAAAAGGGGGGAGAGATCTCTATAGATGAATCTTATTCTTTCTAATTTTTTTCAAAATTTTGCCAATTTTGGCGATGTAACCCCTTACATTTTTTTGAAAAAATGGGCCACATTTTAGGCTTAAAAATCGCTAACACCTTAAAGGGTTTTTTGGTCATAACTTGGCTTAAACTCAACCGATTTCAGTCTGGTTTAGATTTTTCTTCTTGGTTTTTGTAGGAGAACTGCATTTAAAAATCAATTTTTAATTTTTGTAAAAATGTAGACAATTTTAATGATGAAAGCCCTTACATTTGTTGGAAAACACATTTTTTTTGTCCGGACATGCCTAGATCGATTCGGCTTTTTATGCTGATCAAGAATATATATGGTTTATGGTTTTCAAGCTTCTGAATCGATTTGGGGCGAAGGCGAAGAAGAACTGTTATAAACTGTTGTCGCTTAAAAAAATATTGAAATAATAAATACTATTTCGGTTCTGTGTATGCGTCGCCTGGGGTGGTGAGTCCAAGACCGGTGTCACTTTTCCACTCAGTGGATGAGATCGAATCGAATCGGATCGGATCGGATCGGTTGGGGTGGGATGGTGTAGAGTAGTTGTGATTGGTGGAACGCAGTGGCGCCAGGCTTAAACCACAATGATGATCAGCAAAAGCCGCAAGCAGCACAAAAAAAAAAAAAACAAAAAATAGGCACAGAACGTCAAGATTGATTGCCTCATTCCCTCAATGATTGATATGTAACCCACAAAAAAAAAAGAATAATAATAATAAAGACACTCGTTTGCTACTGAACTTTAAAAAAGCAACTGCGTAATGATCATAAATTATCCATATAATTACCAATATAATTAAAGATTTCGATTTGACTTTATTGTGAGGTAAACTAAATTAATTAAAAAAAATATAGGAAGACGAAAATCCAATGTATATCTTATGTATCTCTCAATAATAGCAATAATATTTCATTATTTTTCTTATCTTTCTTTAGCAACACCTTCTCTTGACCCGGCTAAGATCCGTAGTATGCCAACGCTGCCATGCTGCTGAGACAACGCCTGGACAACGGCTAGGGCTGCTTGGGGATCAGGAACAGCAACAGCTTTCGGGTGATGGTGGACAGCAACAGCAGGATGCGCACTCGGATCACGCTGCTCTGCTTGTGGCTGGCCCTGGAGGCACCTGGAGGCGAAGCGGCGGCCACCACACTGGTTGGACTCCATTCCGATGAACTGGTGGCTGGTGAGGGTCAGCTGGTTATCCCCCGTCGCGTCCATGCCGATGGCAAATTAATGAGCCACTCTCTGGTCTATGCCCATGATCGTGATCATCGGCGGCATCGCCAGCGACGCAATCTCCTGGATCAGGATCAGGCGGCGGAGCTGCACTTGCAGCTGCCGCTGGCCAATGAGACGCTCCATCTGGAGCTGATGCCGCACAGCTACTTCCTGGCCCCGCATCTGGTGGTGGAGCGTCATCGGCGTGACCTACGCACCCGATCGACGCTGACGGCAAGGCACCTCAACTGTCACTTCCAGGGCAAGGTGCGCGGCCAGCCGGACACCAATGTGGCCATCTCCACCTGCTCGGGACTGGTGAGTAGTGGTGGTGATGTTCAAATTGTGTTCCAGCTTCGATCAAGCCAGGGTTTCACATTTCACCACAGGTGGGTCACATCCGGACGGCCAGCAATGAGTACTTCATCGAGCCCTCGAAGCAGCACGAGGCTCATCCTGTCACCGGCCATCCGCACATTGTCTTTCAGCGCTCCTCCGTGAAGCTCAGGGTGAGTCGCGGGACTCCACTAAGCCTCACCAGTTCTTACTCTCCCACCTCTCTTCCACTTCCAGCAATCCCGGATGCGTAACAAACGCAAACGCGGCGGCGGCGGCGGGGGCCGGGAATCGGTAACGGGAACGGGATCCCCTGGCTTGGAGGTCAGCAACTGCGGCACAAGGGAGCCACGGCGACGCATGGAGACGCGGCTGGAGTGGCAGGCCAGGGGCAAGGTCAAAATCCAAGGGGGACGTCAAATCCGGCGGCGGCACCACAAGCACCAGCACCACCAGCAACACCAACACCAACACAGGCGAATGCACAACCAGCATTCCAGGAAGTCACAGCCCCGGAAGCTGCAACTGCTTCAGACCAAGTTCAAGTATGAGACCCAACAGTTCCATCAGCCGGAGACGGTTCCGGTTCCGGTTCCAGTTGCGGTGCCACGACGGAGGCGCTCCATCAGCAGTCCGCGGCATGTGGAGACGCTGATTGTGGCCGATGCCACCATGTCGGCATTTCACAAGGACCTCAACGGTTACCTGCTGACCATTATGAACATGGTCTCTGCCCTGTACAAGGATCCCAGCATTGGCAACTCCATAGAGATTGTGGTGGTGCGCATCATCCAGCTGGACGAGGAGGAGTCACAGCAGCAGCTCAATCTCACCCAGAATGCGCAGAAGAACTTGGATCGATTTTGCAGGCAAGTATCATAGATATATGACTTAAGTAGAAACTAGTTTATTTCCCTAACATATCCTCCTCTGACAGCTGGCAGCACAAGCTGAACAAGGGCAGCGAGAAGGATCCCCATCACCATGACGTTGCCATACTCATCACACGGAAGAACATCTGCGCCAACAACTGCATGTGAGTAGTGTAGTCCTTGGAGGTGGCATAAGTTTACTTCCGATACTTCCGGTTCTTGATAAACACGAATCTCTCTCTGCTGCAGGACCCTGGGCCTGGCCAATGTGGGCGGCATGTGCAAGCCAAAGCAGTCTTGCAGCGTCAACGAGGACAACGGCATCATGCTCTCCCATACGATCACCCACGAACTGGGTCACAAGTAAGTGTCCTGCCTGAATTTCAATTGAATTGAATTTGAATTTGAACAACAACCTGAACTGGTGAACTGGGAGAGGGGCAGGGTAACAGCATCCACTAGACAGGTAGCCGGCAGCGATTTGCATTGCCACCACCACCTGCGGCGCCAGACGAGCTGCCAACGCATGTGCTCCAATCGAAGCCAGGCCAGGCCAGGCCAAGATTTATGGGCAGCCCAATTTAATGAATGAATATAAGACTGACAACGCGATGGTGTTCAAACGCGACTAAGTGGACGCAACGCAACGCGACGGATGCTTTGACACCTGCGTGTGTCTGTGTCGTGACAATGATCGCCTGCGTTGCCCGCCCACTTTGGTCGCCGATCGCCGATCGCCGCTCGCCGACCAGTTGCCAGTCGCAGAGTCACCTCTCGCGATGCCCCTGCTTCCTGCTCCATTCAAGCTCAATTAGTCGAGCGCAACGCTTGGCCAGAGATGGCCAAGAGCCCCCCCAGTCACAGTGACTTTGCAGTCACGATATATAAACGTTTTTTTAGGAACTTCTTTTAGTTCGAATTTCGAATTTAAGTTATAAATTGCAGTCACTTTGACTTTGAAGTCACGATATTTTATATAAACTTTTTTTTAGGAACTTCTTTTAGTTCGAATTTTAACAATTTGAGTTCCAAATTCCAGTCACAGTGATTTATATATTTATATTCGTTATTTTAGGAACTTCTTTTAGTTCAAATTTTAATAATTTGAATTCTAAAATCAAGTCACAGTGACTTTGCAGTCACCTTATAGGATTAATTTTTGTTTTTATCAGAATCAATAAATATATTCTTCTTTAAGGAGCTTTCATAAAATATTAGCCACTCCTCCCTTATATATTTTATCTTCTTTTAAGTTCCAACACTTTATTTTAGTACAGTCCAAGTCACAGTGACTTTGAAGTCACCTTATAAAGCAGGGGTTCCCTTCAAAATCAAGATAAATATTCGTTTTTATTAGGAACTCTCATAAATAGTAGCTACTGCTGTCTTATATATTTTATCTTCAGTCGAATTTGAGCAATTTTACTTAAAATTGTATGTATTATTAAAAGTTTGTAAATGACACAAGTCACAGTGACTGAAGTCACCTTATAGAGCAGGGTTTTTTACAAAAATAAAGATATACATACGTTTTTGTGGAACTTTTTTTACTTACTGCTATATTATTTAGTTAATCTGCTTTCGAATCTTAAGAATTTACCTAAATTTGAAATATCCCAAGTCACAGGATGACAGTCACAGTCACAGTGACTTTGCAATTTGTATGCCTTGCAGTGATCCACAACTGCCAATTAATGGCTATATAGTAATTGTGAATAGTGCATGTATTTAGTACTCGTATATAGCACATATTCACATATATTCTCGTCAGGAGTAAAGTACCCCAAGTGATTCACTGTGATCACGGCATCGGCATCGGCATCGGCATCGCCGCACCCAGACATTGGGGCTCGCACTGGCAACACGCACACCCATCTAGGGGCGACGTTGTCCGGGTCCGGTTTGGCCGGCTCATCGGGGGAGCTGCGGATGTAGCGGATTCCGATTCGCATTCAGACTCGGATTCAGATTCAGATTCGGATTCGGGTTCGGATCGAATTGAATCAAATCGGGTCGAACGTGCCAAGTTGTCAAGTTGCCAAGCGGCAGCCTGTGGGCCGACCTGCACTGGCAAAAAAAGTCCAATTTCAAAATAAGCAATTTTATGAAATATGTAGATTTCTTTGATTTATTATTTTTTATGGGGTGAGAGTATAAATATGGAGTAAGATTAAGATAGGGATTATTACTAGAATTTATAGAACAATACAAAATGGCCATGTCTCAAATTTTATGAAAATATGTTGAAAACTGGCAAAGTTATCATTTTTTTCTTTAACATTCTCCGATCTTTCCTATGGCAGCTATATGATATAGTTGTCCGTTCCGACTTATATAGTAGTGAGAGCATAGAGATAGTCTTCTGCAAAGTTTCATACAGATAGATTCAAATCTAAGGGACATCTAAGACATGGCTAAATCGACTCGGCTATTGAGTCTGATCAAGAATATATATGGTTTATATGGTTTATAGATCAATGATTTATATTCACTGCGTTGCAAACTTGGGTATAAAAAAACACATTAAATATAGATACATATATAAATTTAAATACCTTCCAAAGCTCCCCCTATTTTCTGCCAGTGCCGCCCAGTGGCCGTCAGTGAGTCTAGCGTTCTCCGTCCGCGATTGAGTCAGCCAGCCGCCGGCGGTTACCTGCTCCGGCTCCGCCCCCGGCTCCTCCTTCAGCGCTCCCAACTGGCGTTCTGTTGATCTGGTGTTGGGGTTGTGTAAGTCGACCGGCCAGAACGGAACGAAATTGAACCTCCCTTGGGGGAGCGGGAGCGGGAGCGGGAGCAACAGGTGGCCTGTCGGCTGTTTGTTTTGGTTTCGTATCAAGTATTTGTTGATGTGCTTTTAATCGGATATATGTCCATTTGCTGACTATTGATCCATTATAATAATAAGCAGGTTTTCGCAGAGGCAACGAGAGACAACGAGTGGGCAGAGGAGGAGGGGAGGCTGAAGTTTCCCACTTAACAGATCAAATGAAGCAACAAAAACAAATGTACGAGTATAATAAATATTATGATTATTGATCTCTTGTTATATGCAGCTTTGGCATGTTCCATGACACCGCCAAGATCGGCTGCCATCCGCGAGTGGGTCCCATTGTGCACATCATGACGCCCACCTTTGGGGCGGACACGCTGCAGGTTTGCTGGTCGAACTGTAGCCGCAAGTACATAACGCACTTCCTGGAGTGAGTGTGACACCAATAATTCATTCCCCCGATAATTCATATACTAAATCCGCCTCCATTTCAGTCAGGGATTGGGCGAGTGCCTGGACGATCCACCGACGCCGCTGAATGAATACAATTATACCGGCGAGCTGCCCGGAATGCGGTACAATGCCCGCGGCCAGTGCCGGCTCCAGTTCAATCTGACCAACGACAGCGACGTGGGCGCCTGCTCCGCCCCCCATGAGTTCTGCTCGACGCTGTGGTGCAAGGTCAACGGCGAATGCGTCACCCATATGCGACCCACCGCCCCGGGCACACTGTGCGGCCGGAATAAGTGGTGCCAGAATGGCAAATGCATTCGCCGCGAGGAGCTGACCGCCATCAACGGGGGCTGGGGCAATTGGAGCGAGTGGAGCGAGTGCTCGCGCAGCTGCGGCGGTGGTGTGTCCACTCAGCAGCGCGAATGCGATTCTCCGGTGCCGGCCAATGGCGGTGTCTTCTGCATTGGCGAACGGAAGCGTTACAAGATCTGCCGGAAGCGACCCTGTCCGGAGCAGGAGCCAAGCTTTCGGGCACAGCAATGCGCCCGCTTTGACAATGTCAGCTACCAGGGGGCCACCTACAAGTGGCTGCCCTTCTTCGACAAGGGTGAGTGGTGGTCAATAAGAAGATACATAGATTACCTATCAATTATACTCCACCTCCACCTCCAACTCTCCCTCTCTTTGATAATCCCTCCAGATAATCCCTGCCGGCTCTTCTGCAGCGATGTGGACGACACCATCATCGCCAATTGGGGCTCCACGGTACTGGACGGCACACCCTGCACCCTGGGCACCAATAACATGTGCATCGATGGCATCTGCAAGGTAAGGTATACGCCGGCAACGATCACGTGGTCAATAAAACCCTGAGCCCAAAACGCGTTTCGTTCAGAAAGTTGGTTGCGATTGGATCGTCGACTCGGAGGTGCAGGACGATCGTTGCGGTGTCTGTGGCGGCTCTGGCGATCAGTGCCAGCCGGTGAGGGATGTCTTCAGCGATCCATTTGGCGCCAAGGATGGCGCTTATGTGGAAATTGTCACCATACCGGCCCGAGCGCGTCACATTCTCATCCGGGAGGAGGCCAATTCGCCGCATTTCCTGGCCGTGGGTCGTGCGCAGAGCGATCGGTTCTATCTGAACGGCGACAGTCTCATCTCCATGCCCGGCGAATTCGAGATAGCCGGCGCCGAGAGCCTCTACGATCGGGTCGACGAGCAGGAGACCATCACAATACCTCAGCCCATCCAGCATTCCATATCGCTATACGTAAGGAGGCAATTTTGTGGATGAAGTGGAAGTAGAAGATCCATAACACTGTTCTCTGTTCTCTGTTCTCTTCTCCACCACCACCAGGCGATTGTGCGCGGCAATGAGAGCAACTCTGGCATCTTCTACGAGTTCACTCTGCCGGCGGTCAACATCAGCGCCGGCCGGCAGTTCCTCTGGCGGCTGAGCAACTGGACCGCATGCTCCGCCAGCTGTGGCGGCGGGGTGCAGCATCGCGAGCCGGTGTGCCAGGAGAATGGAAAGGGTGAGAGTTAGGGTGATGGGAGATCTTGACATATTCCTCTATAAACATTTCCGCTTCCATCTATAGTGCTGGGCGACACGCTGCCCTGCTGGACGCACGCCAAGAACCGGAGGCCCCAGCGGCAGGCGCGCTCCTGCGCCGAGCAACCATGTCCGGCTCACTGGTGGCCAGGGCCATGGCAGTTCTGCCCGCTCACCTGCCGCCCATCAGGATCGGCGGCTCCTCCGCTCCGCCGGCGGTCCGTTGTCTGCCTGGACCAGCATGACGTGGTGGTGGCCGATGCGGAGTGCGGGCCGCTGGCCAAGCCGCCGGAAACGGAGCCCTGCGAGGCCACTGCGTTGCCCTATTGTCGGTCGAAGGAGTGAGCTGGAGCTCAGCTGGAGCTGCCAGCTTCCGGCGGAAATATATTTATTCAAAGTACAGGAACAGTGCGAACATACATATTTATTTACGCGTGCCGCAGGAATTGCAAAGCATTTGAAATCGTTGAATTTATGCCCCAAAAATATATCACTGGATACTTTTGGACAGCTTTCCAATTGATTTCCAACCTGCAGCGATTTCTGTGACGCTTCCAATTTAGTGAGTAAGACTTTCTCTAGTGGAGCTAAAAACGTTTTTGTAACTCCCTCTTTTTGGGTAATTTTTTTTTCTTGTTTAAAAAGGAATTCAATTTTTGTCTTGACGCGCGCTAGTGATGTGTTATTTTTAAGAGCAAATTATAATGTGCTTTCGATAGTATTGATCGATCGATCCTATCGATCAAATTGTGACACAAAAATCTTGTGAAAAATAAGTTAAACTAGAGAGTAAGCCGATATTTGAATGCCCTTTCAGTTGCACCTGAGTTTCTTTGCTCGGAAGGTCGTCTCTATGGGCGAACCTTATAAAATTCTATAATAGTAATGCTTAAATCGCATATATGCTTACGCAAATTGGGTCGGATAGCTCCTGGGGCAGCTAAGATAAAACCAATTCATTTCCGACAAAACGTTTGCTACTTAATATATTTTAAGGCCCTTTTGTAAGAGAATAAATACTAAAGTTATTCAATTTGCAATGATTTTGTCAGGGTTTTGTTTAATTTATTTAAAATTCATTTCAATTTTTGTGTGACTTCAACCGAAAAAACGAATTTTCATCAAATTTAAACGTTACGATCTCATCTCTCATTACCCGCCAAACACCGATGTTGGCGATATTTCCAAAACATCGATAACACCTTTCCCCTTGCAGCGAATAAAAAATACCGCAGTTTCGATATTGGGGGAAACAAAATATCGCATCATAAATATATCGATATATTGATATATTATCAACAACCCTATTTTGTTGTTGTTTGCCAAACAAAAAGAAAGAACTACGGAAAACCGCAAGAGCGTTAATTGTTTCTATTAAATGCATTTAAGCAGCCGGGCCCGGAGAGAGCGCGCGCGTGTGTGTTACATTGAATGGTGAACAGCCGGTTGTCACCCGGGAGTCATTGGGGTCTCCGGAATCGCTCTGCTGGGAGTTCTACGGGAATAAATCACGTACGTTTATGTGAGTGGATGCTGTGTGCTGGAACGGGACGGGAAGGAGCGGGAACCTCTCTCTCTCTCTCCCTGTCTCTTTCTATTTCCCATTAATTTTCACTTTTAATTGGAAATTGGAAGTGTGTGCGGTGTGCTGTTATATGGAATTCTCAGTTCCCGGAGTCTTTCTATTTATAAGCTCCAAGTGTGCGCTCCACTTTGGTTATCAGACGGGGGGAGCCTAGCCCTCCCCCACTTGGGTTACGTTGTAATCCACCCCCCTCCCAGCCCCAACTCCTTTCTTTGTCCGGGGCGCCAAAGAGAGTTTCTTTATTTCGAAACCCTAGGAAGTACGTAGTACAAATTGCAGAGGGCAAAACAAATAAAACAAAGACCCTAAAAATTATGATGGATTGGAAAGCAGCGCGTTGAGAGTTTTTCTTTAGTATTTCTTAGTTATTGCCTTTATAGGTTTCTTTCTTTGAAATCTTTGAAATCCCTTAATCCCTTAATCCCTTAATCCCTTAATCCCTTAATCCCTTAATAACAATATATTTCACTGAATCTACACTCTGTTCCGTTGAGTCTCTCAGCATTCTCTGTCCATGTTCTTCGAATTCGAATTCGGTTTTTGATTTCTTGGCTGCAGTTTCCGGATGACTCAAACCGACGACCGTCACCTTGCTGGCCCAGCTTTAATACTATATATGTTCATTTATATATCTTATCAGTAGCGAATATAAACAGCAAATTGACAATCCGGAAAGCGAAATAAAAATGAAAAAAAAACCAGAGAACCCATCTCCGGGCCCTCGATTATAAAGTGCGGCGCGCACTCACTGGATTTTTGTTTATTTTTACGGCCCTCCACCCCGGCCTGACCCCGCGCATTCCCCAAGTGCTCCATGGCCATATGTGTGTGTATATTTATGTATTTCTCGGTATTGCCAAAGAGAAACTCGGACCGGGTCCGGCCCTGGCGACCTACAAAAGAATGCAAAAACAGAAATAAAAAAAAAAAACCCAGCACAGCAAGATCGTGAATCACGCGGGCAGGGAAAAAGCACCTCGAGATCAGCTGGAAACTAAACAAACTAATTAAAAAAGTCATATCAGAGATTGGTCCAAGTAGTCAGAAAGCCAGGGGAATTATAATGGAATTCAAATGTAATTCAGAATGTTTATTTCTTGATTATCGGGCTTAGTTTTCAACGAAATGTATAAACATTATGGTTTGTGATCATAACAAACCGTGTGGGAACCTCATTGAAGCTCACCTGCAATGAGGTTTTACCTTATTCGGTTTCTAATAGAAAGTTTTCGCTTTCAAAGAAGTATGTAAGTTGGGAAATGGGAAGTTAAGCGCAGCTTTGGCTACAAAGTAAATGGAAATTTGGTTTTATACCATTTTACAGAACTACATACATACATAGATCGTTCCACCTTTTCTCCAAGTGCCAAGCTAAAATCGAGGAAATAGATATTGAAATGCTGACCAACTTGTCCTTTTTCCACCCAAACAGAAGTCGCAGCAGGAAGGAAGGCGAAGGCCAAAGGATGAACAAGGTGGGCAAGCACATCCAGAGCGGCGTCTCGTCACTGGGCAATGGAGGCGGCAATGGCGGGATCCTCTCCACGACGTCACTGCTCGGCTCACCGCTGGAGGGGGGAGCCAACGGAGCTGGGACGGCGACCAGTGCCACCAATGTGTTCAATTCGATTATAGGCATCCTGCCCGACAATCGTCCCATTACCTCGCTGCACATTGTCGAGGACTTTGAGCGGTTAGTAGAGAAGCCTGATGGATCCTTGAAGAGTCCTTAAAGATATCTACCACATTTACCCCACATATTCTCTCGTCCCTGCAGCTGCCCCAAAAACTTTAATGCCATTCACCGCACCTACGACCAGGATTCGGATGCCGATCTGTGGCGCGACCACAGCATCTTTGGGCGCCAATACACACGCTATCTGTGCCTGTCCAAGTCCGAGGGCCTGCCCGAATATGTGGTGGAGACACTGCAGTGAGTGATCTAGGGATTATTATCATGCTCTTACTTATGTATCTCTCCCCTCCCAGGGTCATTGCCGAGAAGACGGCACCGCCCAAGGAGTTCTCACTGCTATCCCGCACGGCTGACAGTGACCAGAAGGCCTGGCGCAAGCGGCAGATTGCCTACAAGCTGTCCAAGCGCGGCACCGTCACCCAGGCCGTCACGGACATCATTCTCTGCTCCAAGCTGAAGGTGGCACCCGATGGCTTCAAGCTGGCCGGCGATATCAACGGGGTGCTTATCTGCTACAAGACGGGCGCCATACCGGTGCGCCTGCCGCCACCAGTTCCGGGTGGAGGAGGAGTACCCATCATCGCAGGTAGCTCCGCCTGTGAGGTGGAGCAGGCCCTGAACCGTCTCAATCTGCAGGGACACCGCAATTCGCGTGGACCGGTGAGTGTTTCCAACTATTGAAGCTCTTTGCCAGAACTTATGTTAAATCGCTGCTTACAACAGCTGCCACAGCCACCGACTGAGCACCATGATTATGAGGAGATCCAAGCCAATTATCAAATAAACTCGCCACAGCGACCGGCGCCGCCACGTCCGGCGGGAGGTGGAAGCGGCAGCGGCAGCGGAGGAGGACGCGGTACTTATGGCGGCACTGGCACCCTGGGCACCTACACAGAGCTGGAGGGCGTGCCCTTTGTGATGGACGCGAGGCTGCAGCGTCATCCGGCCGGAACTGATGTGAGTAATGCCAAGTAAATGCCAACTTTCCCGCTCTCTAATACGTCATTACCATTGCCAACCCCGCAGATGCCCACACTGCCCGAAATCTCGACGCTGCTCAAGTCCCTGGACTATGACTTTCAGCTGGAGCGCCAGATCTTGTGCACGATGAAGTCATCGGCGTCAAAGAACCCGTTCTTCAAGTAGGAAACGTTCTTCAATAGGAATAAGCAACGCATCACACGTTAAGCAATGCAAGGAAGGCGTGTGGAGTTCTGCGTTTCCGAGTTTAGTTTAGCATAGCGGCAGCTGCCATGGAGCACCCAGTAGTTATTTTTGTTTTATTCAGTTCTGAGGACCTCGGCCCCCAAACCCCTAGAGCACATTCATTCAATGTGCAATATTCCTGTGCCTTCGATATGTATCTTATTTTGATTGATGTTTCGTAAGCCCCCCAAATTGGAAACCAAGCAAGCAAGCAACCGAATTGGAGTCTGTATCAGAATCAGCAGAACCTATCTATTTACATCTATGAATCATTCTTATATATACAAAATAGCACATCGATTAACCCCCGAATTGTGATCAGAGAGAGAGGAGCAGCGGAGAATGCTTAATATATATGTTTACACTCACAGGCCCACAGCCCACAGGCATACACATATGTCTGCTATATATGTCTAAAGTTTTAATGTTAATGTTAGTGAGAGCAGTCTCAAGATCGGATCGGATCGAACCCCATGTACATCTAGGACACACACGCATATATCTAATATATATATACGCATACATCAAGGCATATAGGCCACTTAGCACTTGAAACCAGTTGGTTTTTAAACAAATCTATATATATATATGATAAATCTATTACTTATTAGCTCTAGAGACGATTAGACTGTATTGTGAGATCATAGATTCTTCTCTTGGCAACTCTAGTGTTCCCGTCACCCGTCTCGCGTCTCAGCCCCCACCACCCCACATTCCCCGACCCCGAAGAAGCCACCCACCCCACCATGTTATAGAGCAGTTCAAATAAATCAAATAAATAAATACAAAATAAATATATATAAAAACAGATAATATACACAATCAAGGAAATTTATTTTCGGTCTTTTCATGATTTAACTTCTAGGAATCTGTGATATATGTTTTACGAAAGCGTACACCTACCTTTAAATGGACTTTCTCGTCCAATATGACATTTTCTGCATCTGAAATCACTCATGAGTGGGACAGAATATGGGATTAAAACACTAAAAACATGTTTTTCTACCAAAATCGCATATAAATCACATTGAAGATATCGTAATCTTTGATATGTTTACAATTTAAGTACCGAAAAATATCGAAAATAACGTTCAAAAATCGTAATAATAATACATAGCAAAATATGGCATGAATGGGAAATAGAATCAGTTTCATTAAGTTCCGCTTGCATTTAGTTTTTTCTTTTCTTTTTTTAAGGACTTCATAATTTTCAAATTGCCAAAAATACAACGGCAGTTTTCCAGATGTGAAAATCTAATATAATAAGAGTGGATCCCTCTCTCGCTCTTAGGTTTCTACGCCACAAGCTCAGGCAAAAGAGAGCACACAAAAATCGTACTCTGGATAAGTCTCTCTCGCTCTTAGGTTTCTACGCCACAGGCTCAGGACAAAGAGAGGACACAAAATACGCGCGCGAAAACGCAGAAAATGCAAGAAAACAGTAAGGAGTAAATAGATTTGTCTCACTCACCCTCACATATGTTGTTGCTGCAGATCCCAACGTCGAATTAGGAGATGAAAGCACACATAAAAAAAGGAAAAAAAAAACCTTCCAATTTGTTGAAGGTGTTGTTGCACTTTTTCACTTGTTGTGCACATAAAAAAAAAAAAACAAAATTCACTTGCCAAATTAAACGCACTGTACTTGGCTTTAGTTTAGAAACTGAAAAAAAAAGAAAACAAAAAACACCACAGCATTCCGGCTGCTGTTTTTGGATATTCCTAGTCCTTGTTCCGACTTTTCACAATTTTTCTCTTCCCTGCGGGCCCTCAACAACTTCCCGCACTTTTGGCCACTGGATTTTCCGCACTCGCGTAGGAAAAACTCCTTTAGGTTTGATTTTTCACCGCCGCGGAGATCTCCTGCATGGAGACCTTTTTTTGCAACCGTTCCGTCCGAGCGCGCCAAAATTGTGGAAAATGACACCCACGAAGAGCGGATCGTACTCTGTAAGTGCCTCTCTCGCTCTCAGGTTTCTACGTCGCAGGCTCAGGACAAAGAGAGGACAAAGAATTCGCGCGCGAAAATGCAGAAAATGAAGGAAAACAGAAAGGAGTAAATAGAGTTGTCCCACTCTCGCCTTGCATGTGTTGTTGCTGCAGATTCCAACGACGAATTAGGAGACGAAAGCACACACAGAAAAAGGGGAAAAAAACCTTCCAATTTGTTGAAGGCGTTGCACTTTTTTCACTTGTTGCACTTGCACATAAGAAAAGCAACCAATTTGTACTTTGCTTTGGTTTAGAAACTGAACAAAAAAGAAAAAAAACACCACAGCATTCCGGCTGCTGTTTTTGGATATTTCTAGTCCTTGTTCCGACTTTTCACAGTTTTCCAATTTACTGCGGGGGCTCAACAACTTCCCGCACTTTGGCCACTGGTTTTTCCGCACTAGGAAAACTCCTTTAGATTTGATTTTTCACCGCCGCGGAGATCTCCTGCATGGAGACCTTTTTTTTGCATCCGTTCCGTCCGAGAGCGCCAACAATTATGCAAAGTGACAATGAGTGCATCGTATTCTTTGCGTGGCTCTCTTGCGCCTTCCAAGTAACGGTACTTTCTATTTATGATGAGAGAGAGAGATGAGATGAGAGTAAACAATTTTGCTTAAGGAATCCTGCAGGATTTTTAATACATAAATAATGCTAAATGGGAAAAATGGGTAAATTCTTGGTTTCAAAAATGCGAACACCTCAATGGGTTTTTTGATCATAACTTGGCCTAAACTCAACCGATTTTAGTCTGGTTTGGTTTTGTCTTCTTGGTTTCTTCTTAGTTTTCTGTATTTTTCTGCACTCGACTTCTAATTTTGAAAAATTTTGATAATGTAATTTATCCCCTCATTCTGGAATAATACAAAATGGACATATCTCAAATTATATGAAAATATGTTAAAAACTGGCTATAAATTATAATTTTGTTCCTCAAAATTTTCCGATTTTTCCTATGCTGCTTGACGGCAGTTACATTTATGATATATGTTATTTGTTAAGGAAATACTCCAACAATGCTCCCAATATAATTATAAAACCCCCCAAGGATATAATACAAGTTGAAATACACTTTTTTAATGGTAAAGTCTCAATTTATTAAGCATTAAATACATCATAAAATTAAAATGTAAGTTTAAAATGTAAAAACAAAATCGAATATGTTGGCCTGTATGCAGTGGGTGGTGGGTCAGTGTGGTCGGTACTCTTAAGCACCCAAAAGTCATTCAATATGTACACGGCACTCTCTCCTTCGCTCCTGCGGGACTTCCAGAGCTAGGTCCTCGGCGGCGGCGGCGGGGGCATCAGAAGAGGTTGTGGAAGAGCAGGTCCGGCTGCGAGAGCGTCTTCTTCAGGTTGCGCACGCTCAGACGGCGCAGGCGGCGATCGGCGGTGCATCTGCAGGCGATGGGGGTTCGATGGGATGGTGGGGTAGGGATTGATAGGGGACAGTGGGCAGGTACAGTGGTAGAGTGGGTTCAGGTTCAGGTTCAGGTTGAAGTTCAGGATGTCGTGGTTAGCAAAGCGTTCGTTCGAGAGAGAGACAACAACGGCACAGATTGATGGGGCGAAAGCAGCTGGGATTCAGGGCTAGGAACCAAGGCATCACCATCACCAGGATCAGGACCGGGGGGCAGTGCGGAATGAGGCCCTCCTCCTCCTCCTTCTTCAATGGGGGCTCCCTCTCACTTACTCGAATATGCGGCCATGGTACTCGATCATCAGCTTGACGCAGTCCGCCAGAGTCTCGCCCTCGCGCAGCAGCTGCTGGATGTCCTGCACGTGCACCCCCTCGGGCACCGTGTGAAAGATGGTCGGCGTGACCGATATGGACAGCGTTTCGGCGCTTATCTGCTGCAGCGGCACCTTGGTTAGTCTGTGGACAGGAGACAGGAGGCGACGATTGACCATTATTTAGCAAAGCCCTCGATCGAAATGGAGGCAGAATGCGATCCCCACTCACCGATTGAAGTGCCCGAATATGTAGTCCATTGTGTCGCGATTGCACTCCGGCAGCGAGCGTATCAGTCTTTTCAGGGTGTCCAGCTTGACGGACAGATCGGTGAGCACTGTGGGGGCGGCGGAGGAGGAGGAGGAGGAGGAGATTACAACTATTATTATTAGTTTTTACTTTTTTACTTTACTTTTCTACTTACACCACTGGTTGGGCAATCCAATGAAGGTCTTGGCCTCGTTAACGCTGACCAGCGGACTCTTGATCTCGCGCAGGAACAGCTTGAGCACACCGGTCAGGGTGTGAACATCGACTTCCGGCTGACGCAGGGCCTCATAGTCGTTGGCATCGATGTTGAAGCGAAGCGTTTGGATCTTATTGTAGTCGCCGCACTGCCGGTAGATGCCCTCGATGGGCTGCGTGGACCGGCGGTACTTGTGCTCGATGAGATCGCAGCAGTCGACGACGATGCGGGGCACCGTACGGTGCTGGTCGTGCCTCATCACCAGCTCCAGTTCCGTGTCGAAGCAGGGCTCGTCGAAGAAGATGCGCTGCTCGCGCAGGGTCTCCACGCTGGGACGGCTCTTCCACCAGTTGGCCAGGTTCATCCAGGCGACCAGACGCGAGGGTCGCACATTGGGACTGCCCGTGGCACCGTGGTGACGCTTGCTGCCCGATCCAGATCCAGATCCGGATCCGGAATTTGATGCCAAACCTCCGGCGGCCGCCCGCTGCTTCTCCCTCTCCCTCTCTCGCTCCCTTTCCTGAAGCAGTTCCGCCAGCTGGCGTCCCATGTCGGCCACCTTCTGCTCCAGCTCCTGGCCGTAGCTGGACTGTGCCAGCAGATCCTGCTCGAGGGTGTGCATACGCTGCTTGAGGTCCTGCCAGCGCTTGGAGCAGCTGCTGCAGCACTCCATCCGGGCGCCAGACTGGTTGCTGCGATCCCTGGAGCCGCGCGATCTGGCCACCGCCGGACTGCCGCCGCCGGAGCTGGAGTTGGAGGAGCACACATCCAGGCTGGTGTTGGACACCAGCACGGCCGTGTTGGTCGCATCGTCCAGAAAGAGGCGTGTCAGGTCCTTGCTGCTGCTGCTCTTGAGCAGCGCCAACTTATTCGGTTTGGTCTTTAGCTCCCGCAGGAGCACCACGGCATCGGGACGTCCGCTCTCCATGCGTCCGGCCTTGTCTAGGGTCGTGATGGAGCCGCCGTTGCTGCCGCCCTCCAGGCGGTACAAGGTGCCGGATGTGACGCTTTGGCCGCGCATATAGGCGTGCTGGTGCGACGTCGAGGAGGCGGAACGATCGCGATCGCGGAAACAATTCATCAGGGTTTTGCCCGGTTGGCGTCTCTCGTGGGCCACGTATCCTGCGGCGCCGATAACAATGTGCGCCGAGTCCGGCGTGCCAGGCGTGACTGGCCGCTGTGGGTTTGTCGCCTGCATTTCGCTGGGGGATCGCTGTGTTTATCGCAGACTGTTTTCTCCGTCCTCCGTTCTCCTCCTCCAGCCGATTTTTTTCCCTTTTTCTTCTTCTCGATTGACTGCTCTCTTGGGCTTATCGGAATACCCGCCACAGGCAGCTGACCAGTCTTCTCCTCCTCCTCCAGCGACTCCTCCTCCTGTGATTCTTGGTTTCCTGATTTCTGGTGGCAAGTGACGTCAGGGCAAGAACACGATATGGGTCTGCGGCAAGCACTGTGTGTGCGAAGGGAAAAACGATCGAGGGTATAATTAGTTTATGACTATTGAATTGAAGCCCAGATAGTGGCCACAGTGGGCACCAGACCAGAGAGACCCTTATCAGTGTGGGAGATACTAGAGGGATCAGGATCAGCTTTCTATAAGGAGTGTGCCCAGGAAATGTTAAGAATGGTGTCCAGGATCTTTAAGAAACTTAAGATTTTCAAGGTTTTTGAAGCTCTTTTCGGGGAGTTCCCCATATTCAAAGCGCACCATATTTTCTTAGCTATTTAATGAACTTAAATGTAACAGAAACTAAATATTAAAATAGAAATAGTTGTCAGTAAGCAATTATCTCTCTAAGAGTGCCCACTGTGTGATAAACTCCCACCTCTTCCGCTTGTCAAGTGCTGATTTCCGCCAAAGGCAATGCAAAGTCTTGACCACAAGCCACTTGTTGGGCTTCCTACCTGCTGCTGCTCTTGAGCTCTTCTGTTCTCTGCGCTAGTCTCCTCTTTGTTTCTTCTGTGGTGTTAATCCCAGACAATGGCTCCTCACGATGACGCACTATCATCAGAGGTGGTTCATGCTGGCTGGTGGATAATTCGCAGGCAGCTCCAATTTCGACTGAGTGAGTGAGTGAGACTGAAACGAATCGCTGGCATTCGCGCTGGCTTGGCCTTATCGCTGTTCCAGCAATTCCAGCGGTTCCACAGTCCCACAGCCACTCTTCGATAAGATAAGAGCAGCAGCAGCGAGCCAAACAAATGCCAAAACACTCGTTTAAATATAAATAAAACAAAACTAGCTGGCGGACTGTGTGAATTGCAGTTCCCCCCGACATACATACAATCGCCCTGGCTAGCTACTTGTGTCCGTATCGCAGGAACGGAATGTTTACACTCTGACTGGCGATAGCTTCTGCTGCGGGTGGGTGGATCCATCTACGAGTAGTGCTTGCACTTTGGTGGGGGTAATTTGTGGGTAAGTGGAGCACAGTGCAGCGCCCCAAGGCCCTTGACCCGGCTAAGGAACTACACAGCTTTTATCAGGAGGGGTTATTGGGGAGGAGGAGAGAAGCCTCATAAGAGGGCTATCCCGTAAGTCTCTCATGAAATCCAGACTTTAATTTACATTTGCATTGAAAGCAATCTTATAATAAATAAAATAAATTTATGTACAACTTTTAACATAATGTTAATGTTACCTAAACACCAAGTATAACTCCTTGAAGACCTCAAATCTCTAATAAAACATAAAAACAGCTTCAAGTTCAGCATCAAAAAAATCCCAGTTTAAGGCTTCCCTTCACGCTGTTTACTCTTACCCCAAATCCCTAAAGTTGGAATCCAGCTCCTTGATTAGAGATCGAACATTAGGAGGAAGCGTTGTCCTTGTCCTTCTTACGAACATGCGACTTCATGTGCCCGCTTAGACCGGCATACTGGGCAAATCCCTTGCCGCAGAGCTTGCACAGGTACCGCTTGTGCTCGTCGTGGATCTCCTTGTGCCGGCGCAGGTACTTGGCGCTGGTGAACCGCTTGTGGCACACATCGCACTCCTTGTCGCGCACGTCCAGGTGACCCTTGATGTGGTCCCGCAGAACGGTGCGCTCGAAGAAGCCCTTGCCGCAGATGTGGCACTTGGCCACCGATCGCTGTTCATGCCGTCGCTTGTGCCGCTCCAGGAAGGAGACCGTGCTGAACCGACCGCCGCAGATGTGACAGCAGTAGGGACGCTCTCCCGTATGCGAGCGCCGGTGGACCTGCAGGTCTGTGGTGGTGGCGAACCGCTTGCCGCACTCCTCGCAGCTCAGGTGATAGTCCTGCGTGTGCCGCCGCAGATGGATGGTGCAGTTGCCGCATTTGGAGAAGCCCCGGCCGCATGTGGGGCACACGAAGGGCAGGCTGCCGTCGTGCCTCGATCGATGCACCCGGTAGCCGTCCACGCTGCTCAGCAGCTCCGGACAGAGGTCGCACTGGAAGGGCGCCATGTGCGGTTCGAGGAAGTCCAGCTTCTCGTAGTAGCGTGACCGCGAGCGAAACACCTTGCCCTGCCGCTCGCTCTTCAGGCGGCGCACCTTCTCCTGATGGTAGGTGTTCCGCAGGCGACGTATGCAGAGCTGCAGCTGCGCGGGCTCCAGCGGCATCTTCAGCTCGCTGCGGCACAGCTCCAGCAGGCGATTCCTGGCCGCCTGGCGGACGGTACGCAGCCGACAGGTCATGTCCTGCATGTCCCAGTTCGGCCTGCATTGGCGGTACAGTTCGATGAGCTTCAGGTTCTGGGCGTGATTCAGCAGGGCCACGGGACCAGCCGCAGTCTCCTCTGCCTCTGCCTCAGTCTCCCTGTCGGAGCCCAGCAGCACCTTGGGTTGGCGCTGGCGGGGCAGGCTGCTCGCCAAGAAGTGCAGTCTTTCGTAGTACCATTCCGCGGTTGCCGGTGGCTGCTGCTGCTCCAGACGCAGCTTCTCCCGCCGGTAGGCATAGCGCAGCAGCTTGACATGCGCGGCCACCTCCTGGCCCGTGAGATTCACTTCAAATTGCGTATTTAAGACGGCGGCTATTTTTTCGCTGGCTTCGCTGCGGCGTCTGTAGTTTTTGTATTCCACCATGCCGCGGTCCCAGAGCAGACGTTGCTGCTCCAGTTGGGCAATGAAGGCCAGCATTATCGGATGCTCCTGCAGCCAGAAGTAGGAGGTGTCCGTGGAGTTGGGCACCTAAAAGAAAAATGGTTGGTAAATCATTTGAGGACGCTGAAACTGGGCTCTAACTGACAGTCTCCGGCTGTTGGCTGCTGGATTCCAGGGAAGTAAGGCTCTGACAATCGCCATCGGACCACCTGTCCATCTCTTGTTCCGCCTCCGAGTCGGCTGGCGAGGATTCCTCGCGTTTCACCTGCTCCATCAACTCCGTTTCCAGCGGATCCTCCTCCTTTTTGGAGGTGGTCACTGCCTCTGGATCGTTGCTGCCTAGAGTCCTGAGCTCCACCCATGGCTTGATGTCTTCTTTTTCGCGATCTTCAAACAAATCCGCGTGCTCCGACTCCAAATGCGACTTGAAATCCTTGAATGTGGTTGTCGTGCGCGTCGGATCGGGGCAGTAGATGCACTGGAAGGCAAAGGTGCGGGTCTGTCGCTTCCAGAGACACACGATGTCGCCGCAGCGCTGATATGGCGGCATTATGTTTCGCTGCGGAGTCTGAAAAAGATTTTAAAATTGGAATTTCGTCTGTCGATGAAGTGGGATGGGATCGGGGCTGCCAACCTGCTGCAAATGCGGTGAAAACAAATATGTAAAAAAGTTTGAAGAGTCGACGTGCAGATACCCTTCAAATAGCATATATATCTATATAACTTTTGACAAATAATATTAATGAGTAATCGTTAATTATTAGTCATAGCTATTAAATGGTAACATTCGTAAACTATAATATTTTGCAAAAACCTTTGTAAAACTAAGCTAAATCATATAATATGTATTCACCTGCAAAACAATATACCCATCGAATACCCTTTTGTTTATCGAAATAAGTGTTGAAAAACACCAAACACAGAGGCGCCCTCGCAATTTAAATTGTGAAAAATGTGTGTATATTTTGAATTCTTACATAATTTCGGGACAAATAACATTTTCCAGCTTAAGTTCTACACAAAATATTATATAAATGCAAACTGATCGAGACACTTCCGGCTTCCGGTTCCACTTAGGCCCAGAAAACAGAGATCCAGATCCATTTAGGGCATCATGCGGAGGGCGCCATCCAGACGGATAACCTCGCCGTTGAGCAGCGGATTCTCGTAGATGGCCTGCACCAGCTGGGCATACTCGCTGGGCTCGCCCAGGCGCTGCGGGAAGGGAATGGACTTGGCCAGGAAGGTGCGCACCTTCTCGGGCAGCGCCGCCAGCATCGGGGTGTTGAACAGTCCCGGGGCAATTGTGCAGATGCGGATGCCCTGGGTGCTCAGGTCGCGGGCAATCGGCAGGGTCATGCCGACAACAGCCGCCTTGGAGGCCGAGTATGCCGCCTGTCCGATCTGACCATCAAAGGCCGCCACCGAGGCGGTGTTCACGATCACGCCGCGCTGTCCGTCCACATTGGGCTCGTTGGCGCCCATCAGGCCGGCCGACAGGCGAATCACATTGAAGGTGCCCACGGTGTTGATGTTGATCACCCGCTGGAAGTCCTCCAGACGATGGGCCACATTCTTGTTGAAGTTGAAGGTCTTCACAGCGGTGGCAGTGCCCGCACAGTTCACCGTGAAGTCCAGGCGACCGAACTTATCCTTGGCCGTTTGCAGGGCAGCGCTCACATCCTTCTCGGAGGTCACATCGACGGGCACAAAGACCACCTTGTCGCCCAGCTCCTTGGCCACCTCATTGCCCTTCGATGAGGGCAGATCGGCGAGGATGACGCTGCCGCCCTGCTTGGCCAAACGCTCGGCGGTGGCGCGACCCAGGCCAGAGGCTCCTCCGGTGACCAGTGATACGGCGTTCTAGGTAGGGGTTACAAGAATGAGATAATATCTATAAATCTGTAATATATAAACTATCTATCGATCTAGAGACGATAGGATTTCCGAAAGCCTTTCCTTTCATTTTGCAGTAAAAGTAGACCCCCCGCTGCCGGTTTATCGTACTTTTCGGTGGGGGGAATCAGGCCTTACCGGGTTATCGGCTCAGATTCCAGATAAAACCATCAAAAGGATGACACTTTATGTTATTGTATAACTCGCGAGGAAGTAATGCTAATGCTAATTGGAGGCGGTACAAGGTGCACCGCTACAGACACAGATACAGTTATTTATGGGCCACCGCCACAGACACGAGTTCAAATCCCAATTGGACTTTGCTCCCGGCTGCCGGGTCGTCCGGCCATTTTGTCTACCCTAATTCCCCTGCAATCGCTATATAGGTATTAATATTTATGACACCCACATACCTTGATCATTTTGCAGTGCTGTTCCCTTAACGCGGTTGTAACAAAGTAAGTTGGACAACTTTAAACGGAACGGGGAAACTTGTTGATCTGATGTATCAAAATATCGATATATTCTTCTAAAGATGACACATTTGTCCAATTATCGAATTTGCGATATTTTTTGCCAAGCTGCAAGCAATGCCGAAATATACCAAATAACTGTTAAAATATACCACAAAAAGAAATAATTATTATTAAACAAGATTTTTAGTCTTTAAATAACATGATTTTATATTATAGAATAATTTAGAAAAATTTAATTATAATTCCCAATGCTAAAAATTTTCCCTCTTGAGAGAATTATAAATTTTTGTACATAAATATCATTAAAAAAATGTTTGGATATTAATAAATAAATATTTTTTATTTAAATTTAAAGTACCCGGCAAATATGTAAAAATCTATAAGATATTTAAATGCTTAACATTTAAATTATATAATTTAATAAAAAAAAAAAATAGAATTACATATGAATATTTTTAACACGTATTTAAAATATTTATATTTTACAAAAATTGAAAAAATTATTATAAATATATTTCATGCTAAATTAAAATACCCGGAAATGGTATACAAATAAAATGTTAACATTTTAAATATAAATTTAACGGAAAAATAGGCTTGATTATGCATTTTTTTTATAATTATATAATATATTTTTATATTATATAATATTTTATATTATATTATATATATATATATATAATATAAAAATGCTGCACAAAAATAACGCTTTCAAATTGTTGAAATGTTAACATTTTAAAAATACAATTTATTATTTTTAACGTAAAAATAGCCTTATCTATAATAGATATTTTAAACATTTATTTCAAATATATACATTAAAATAAATTTTTTATTTGCGATTCCTTCATATTCCATTCAGTTTAAAACAACTTTATCTTAGTTTTTTGAAACAGTTAAAGTAGACAGTCATCGAAATAATTTCTAAAAATTAAAAACAAAATAAATACAGAAATTAAGGCGATATATTAAATATTTCAATAAATATATGTATATGTTTTTAATTTCAATTAACATAAGGTACCATCTGGCATAGGAAATTCATCTTAGATACATCTTATCGTATGATAATCCTTAAACATCTTTTTTTGGCACCCAAAAAAAGTTTACTTTTCCAAAAAATGTATGCAGAGATTAGCGGCGGGTGTGGGTGGCACGTAGATAGGGAAGCTGCGATCTCCGGAAGGGCATGCATCCACGGATCGAAGACCCAACCCGTCTTGTTTGGTTTTAATTAGCGTTCCTCCCGGATTTGCCAGCCGCCGCCTTTGATAGTGTGTGCCAAAGCTGGCTTATCGGTCGGCTTCGGGTAAATAAGGCGAGTGGAGTAGAGGCGCCTCCACTTCCGGCTCTGCCGCCGGAGGAGAGCCATCTTGGCTCGTGCCGGCCATGGGATCGAGTTTAAAGCGTTCAAGGTGTTCGCCCAGTGCGGTAGCTCTCTCCTCCTGCAAACCCAAAAAAAAATCTACGGTTTACATTCTCGATAGTGACAACTTTATTGCCTCGCGATAACTTAAGCTATACAAAGTGTACGTGTTTGTGTGTTCTTTTTTTTTTCAGTGTGAGAGTGATAAATACATGTTGAAGAAAAAATAAAAAAAAAATTATATATATATATATATGTATGTATATCGTAGGGGCGGATAGTAATCTAAGGTGCGCGCTAAGGTTCCTTGAAAATTCCTGCAAAAAATATCTTTTTATACTTTGCATACTGAAAATATAATCCTTGCAAGGATCAGAGCAGCTTAGATTACTTTCCGCCACTAAAACTCATCTTCTTCATCCGATTCACGTGCTGGTTTTGAATATATATAGTTATAACTTTGTTAATGTACATTCGCCGAAAGGAAGGAGGAGGACGCTACACTGATGGGAAAACTCAAAGCTGATGTGTACAGATTCGATGATTAAGATTTCGCTTAGTGCTCACATATCTCCCATCCAACTCCAGCTTGTGGGCTCTACTACAGGCTACATTATTCGTATATCGATCGCTTTGCTAATTTACAGTCTGGCGAAGAAGAGTTTTGCGATGAAGAAGCAGTTTAGCGGGGGAAGACCTTCAGGTCCTATCAGAAGCACTGCAGCTGCAGGGCTTCGTCCCGGACCTGACGCTTTGCCTGATGCATGGCCATTAGCTGGTACCAGCCCCAGGCCAGGGTCCTGTCCTACATCTTGGGCTCCATGAGGGAACCGGACGAGCCGCCGGCGCTGGGCACATTCAGCTGCATGCGCTCCAGCTGGTCGGCCAGCAGGCGCTGCTCGTTGGTTAGACGCATGATCTCCTGCTTCTCCTCGATGGTGTGACCCTTGCGCTTGGCCCGATACTGCAGCATTCGCTTGTAGCACTCGAGTATCTCCTGGTCGACGACGTCCAGCTTTCGCTTGATGGCAATCCGTTTGATCTCCTCGCTGGCGGCGGCCCGAAGGCGCTTTAGCTCCTCGCTGTTGAACTGCGAAACGGTGCTGATCTCTGCCGTAACGCGCTTGATCTCCAGCAGCACCTCGTCGACGTCCTCCTGGGCGGCAAACTCGCTGGGATCGATCAGTCCGTTCTCCAGCAGCTCCTTCTTCAGCCGCTGCTCGATGCCCACGCCGTGTTTTAGCATGGAAAGCGAACGGAAATTGCCAGAGGCGGCCGCCGCCGCAGCTGCTGCCGCCGAGGAGGAGGAGTGGGAGTGTGTGTTCTCGTTGCTGCTGCTGGTGGTGCTGTTGCTGTGCTCGCCGACGGCCGCCTGCTCGCTGGGCAGCGTCAGCAGCGACTCCTCCATGAGAGCGGAGACCAGTCGTTGGGTCAGCGGTCCCGTGATGCTCTCCTCCGCCATTCCCTCGGCCTTTTTAAGCATGGCCGAGGCGTTCTGCGACTTGACGCGCGCTCCGCCCGGCTGAAGGGCCTTCATGTCCTCTTGGGCCCACACTGTGGAGTAGTGGGGCCCCAAGGGGGGCACCGGCGGCACCAGGGGTCCGCGGTACTGCTCGAGCAGGTCGTCGATGAGGCGCAGATCCTCGTTGGTCAGCGGCATGCAGAAGGGCTCGATGGAGAGCCAGAACTTGTTGGGTGTATCGTTCTTTGGCACCGACAGCTTGGGGAGCTGTGGCTGGGGCTGGTGGTGCGGCAGCACCGATCCCGACGCATTGGCGGACACCAAGGTGGGCAGATAGTCCATACTATCGTCCGTGTGGTTGGTAATAGGGCTGTTCTTGGCCTGGTGCTTCGTAGTGCCGCCGCCGCCGCCGCCACCCTGTTGCTTAAGGATGGTCATTGAGGAGTGCTTTTTGCGCACGCCCGTCGGCTCATCGCGTTTCCGCTTGGTGTTGCTGGAGGATGAGGCGCCACCACCGCCGCCACCGCCGGAAGGGCTGCCCACGCCTGTGGAAGAAGTGCCACCGATGCCCAACAGGCCGTTGAGCATGGTGGACTGACAGGGCGGCGATCCGGGCACACGGTCCATCTTACGGCGATCCTGGCGCTTGTCGTCCTTGTCCAGACTGTCATACTCGGCCTTGAGTACGCGCGTCCTGAGCGCCACGTTCGAGAGCATCTGCTCCAGCTCCAGCTGCACGGCGTCCAGATCCTCGGCGGCCAAATGATCGTCCGACGGACGCTGCAGTGCGGTGGCAATGGTTGGCAGCAGCCTGGCCACGTCCCGGGTGCGAATCAGCGGTATGATGACGCCTCCAGGCGTGGCCAGCACCTCTGCCTCCGTGGAGGCACTCACCGAGGCCGACTTACCGCCACCCGTGCCATTGCTGGGCAATTTACCAGCGCCTCCCGACGACGCCGAGATGCCAAAGCCACCAGAGCTGCCCGCTCCGCCGGCGGATGTACCGCCACCGCCGCCGCCAAAGTGGCCCAGCTTGAGGTTCTTCAGGTTCGCACTCATGGAACGGAGCTGCGACTGGCTCAATAATGTGTGTGGTTGTGGTGAAATTAACGATTTGTTTATTTTTGCTCGAATCGCAATTTGTTAGCGTTAATGCTGGCAGTGTGACCAGTTTCGGTTACTGTCACGCTCAGTGGGATTTGATGAAAAATACCAGAATAGGCGCATAATTTGTAGGTAGAATATAACGGTTATACTGCAAAAGAATAATTATTTTACCGCTGCGAAACAGATTTAAATGCTGGATTAATGAAAGCTTATAAGCCCAATTGCTTTTCATCATTACTAATTGTATTTTGTATTTTTTGTATGTAATTTGTAATGATGGGTAACACTTACAAATCGCGCGCATATGCAATCGATGACTCCCCGCCAAACATCGATGTTTTCGAAAACATCGATGACTTCGATGCTTCACCACCTCTACGGTTTTTGGTTTCGTTCTTTGTTGTTGTTTCGCCCTCGCCTCGCATTCGCTTCGTTTTCGACTGATATCCGTCTGCTCGGCCGCGGAGCGCGCTATTCTGTGATAAGCAGTGTACTTAACAAATCAGCGACTGTTGACAATTAGTAATGGCCAGCGGCGGGGCTTGAGATGCCAAAATAGCAGGAGCAGCAGCAGCAGCAGCAGCAGCGGACTAACTGCAAACTGCAACTGCAGCAGTGCAAGTATGTATGTAACTTTATGTAATTGCAATGCAATTGCCCCCGTCCACCGCTCAAACCGATAATCTCGGACTGGGCGCCTCCAATTGCGCCTCGTTTGTCCCAATTGCCAGAAGTCAAGTCCCCCAAATCACAAGACCACAAATTGTCGATTCTCGGGCTCAGCTGCGCTGGCGCTCTGCCGCTGACGCTTACGCTGCTCTGTGCTGGCTCCTCTCCTCTGCCGACGCCGCCGTCGCCGTCAGTCGGAACTCAAAATCAAAATAAAAAAAGAAACGATTATCAAAAGCGAAAATCAGTCTTCAAAATCGGCTTTTTCCGTTTACTTTCTCGGAAGTGTTTAATTCTGAGCTGAAGCTTCTGAAAGTATCTGCAAATATCTTTGCTTTGTGTGCTTTGTTTTTGGATCTTCTGTATATATATCTCTTTTGTATATATCTTTCTTTATATTTCCTGACAATTGCATTGTATTCGAAAAACTTGCACCTTGTGTGATTAGCCAGCGAATAAGTGTAAAATGATGTCAGGAAAATGATTTATTTTAAAGAATTTATTATTTTATTATATCATATTTTACAGTATGTATTCTATATTTCTGAATAGATTTTTTTTATTGCAAATATGAACTAAAAGATAATCTCGTATTATTTTTTGAGGTTGAAAAAATTTTTCCGTCTTTCGTTTATTTTTTGAGGTTGAAAAAACATATTTCAAGTCTTTAGTTTATTTTTTGAGGTGGAAAAAACATATTCCAAGTCTTTTCTTGGTTTTTTTTTTGGTTGAAAACCCATTTTGCAAGTCTCTAGATGATTTTTTGAGGTCTGTCTTATATCACAAGTGTTTATGAATCTCATAAAAAAGTGTACAAAACTGGGAAACGTTAAAGTTGCTTTTATTTATTGACATTATATACTGAATTTTACTGAAAGGTAATATAGCTGTGAAGGTGATATGTCTATAAAACATATATTATTCCTTGCTCAAATAGCTTAAGGCTGTGTTTCTGATTTTCTAGGCTACAATATTAACTGCCTTTGATGATTTATTATCTTAAACTAAAGGGAAATCTTCCATAGTATATACGTAAATATATATAGGGAAATCCCTCATGATTTAATATATATGTAAATATTTAACTATAATATGGAATAAATGAATTCTAGGTTACAGTCTTAAGTGCCTTTTGGGAATTATAATCTTAAACTAAAGATATAATATATATATATGTGTACTTTCTATATGTACTAAATATTATATATATTAAAATATATAAAAATAATATGGTAAAAAGTGAAATATATAGGAAAATCCCTCATAATATTTTATATATGTAAATAGATATTTATAATACGCTATTAATTAATAATTATTTAACTAAATGATACAGAAATACATCAAGGAAAAATAATCATTATGTTATTGGGAATACTTCTTAAGGGTTTTTCTGATAGATACCACCCAAAAGATAGATACGACCCAAAAAGGTAACTTAAACCCTTTCGAATAATAAATAAACCTTTATAATAATAGCTTTTATAATGCCTTTCAAGGGGTTTTCCGATCCAAAAAAAATACCTTAAACCTTTTATAATAATAAATAAACCTTTATAATAATGCTATCTTTATAATAATATCTTAAACATGTCACCCAATCAATCTAACAAATCTCAGTTCCTTTTCAAGATAATCAATTGTACATTTTCGTTTCTGCGGTGTTTATTTTAGTGTTGATATCCTTGTGATATCTCTAGAGTATTTCCCAATTCGTTCCAAAAGTCGAACCATTTTCCATTGCTTTATTGATCAAATATTTGCAAATACGTGTGTGCCGTGCCGCCGTCCATCGTCGGTCGATGTGTTCCGCCGATGTCTTGGCGATTATATGGGGAGCTTTGTGTGTCAGCCGGCTTGCTGGTTGCTTTTGTTTTTAGTCACTAGCAGCCACTACTAGCACATGTTTTATACGCCTAACTGTTTCGTTATCAGTGCTAATTAAACTACAGAAGAGAAATCTGTGAACGGCGGCGATAAGGCGATAAGAGGGAGGCCCTCGCTCCCACTCGCCGCCCGCTCCTTTCGAGAGCCGCCTCAGATCCGCCGGCGATGTCGATCGATCAGGGACACGGCGGCATTCGGCACTCGGCACTCCTCCTAATCCATTACTACGCTACGATTGTTTACCATTGTTCGGTGTGGTCTAATCAATCAGCCAAGCCAGGCCAGGCCAGGCCAGGCCAGTCGATCTATTTATAGTGTCCATACCTTTGACGTTAATTGACCGCCAGTCGGAGACGTCCGTCCACCTCGTTCTACGCGCCTCTCGCCCACCACCGACCCTGTCATCAATTATCGCCCTCCAGGTGTAGTGGCCACTCTTCTGGGTTGGGCTCTGGGCTCTCTGTGCTGTGCTGGAGGAAGATTTGTGGCAACCTTAGAGCCTTGCTTTGGTTTAGTTTGCTTCATTTTTGAACGCTATTCGAGATCGGAAGAAATGCCAGTCCCGATTTATAAATAAATAATGTTCGAGAGCAAAGCAAAACCTGGGGAAAACGAAAGACGAGAATGACATTGATGTCGTCGGCATTGTGAAGGTTTGGTTTTTGTTTTTAGGATAAACTTGAAGAAGAATTTGATTTTTTAGAGGCAAACAAATGTGGGGAAACAATCGAAATTTACTTGGAATGCTTTCTTTAATTCCTTTTTTTTTACTGTTATTTATTAATTATATGTATTATAATTTATTATAATTTTTTATTTGTATTCTTAATTATTTTTTTATTTTTAATTATTATTATTTGTTTAATTTTATTTACTTTATTTATTTTATGTATTTTATCTATTTATTTTTATTCTATTTATTTTACTTCTTTTATTTACTTGATTTATTCATTATTAATTGTTTTATTAAATTTATTATATTTTTTTATTTGTATTCCTAATTATTTTTTTATTTTTAATTATTATTTTTTTAAATTTTATTTACTTTATTTATTTTATGTATTTTATCAATTTTTTTATTCTATTTATTTTACTTCTTATATTTACTTGATTTATTCATAATTAATTTTTATTTTATTTACTTATTTACTTATTTTATGTGTTTTAGTTATTTTATTTATTTTTCTTATTCTATTTACTTTACTTGATTTATTCCATTTACTTTATTTTATTTTTCTTGTTTTATTCATTTAATTTATTTTTCTTGCTTTATTTATTTTATTTACTCAATTTTTTTGTAATTTCCTAAATCCCTAGATTTGTAGGGATTCTGAAATTGAAATCTCTGGGGATTTAGGGATTAAGTTCAGGCTTAAATTCAGGCTTGAAGGGTTAGTCTTAACCCATAGATTTTCGTGGCATTTTTTACCCCCGTCGTCCATGAACAAGAAAAAGGGGCAATATTGGCAAAAAAAAAAAATAAATAAAGAATACCAGCAACGGCGACAGTTGGCGACGCAAATATTTGTGCAATTGATTAAAACGTAGCCGCATCTGCGCTCCACAGTCTCCCCAGTTTCTGTGGCTATATCTGTGGCTGTATCTCCGCCCCTCCTGATGTTTGCAATGGCGACAAAAATTTTCCAATTTGCTTAACTCGTTATGCGGGCCCCGTTAATGAGATATAGTACAATCTGTAAAGAAGAGGAGTCTCCCCTCAATAATTTTGTTATATTACGGCTTATGCCTTAAACTCTATAAGTATCTCTCTTTCTGCTTATTTTTCCTGCTGGTTTTTTGGGGCTGCCGCTTATCACTTGTGGGGAAAATACAACACACCCATTTTGGGGTGTGATTTACGATTTACAATTTACAATTTACAATTCTCGCCTTGTTTCAGTTTAGTTTAGTTGCTGCATTGATTTGGCCATTAGTTGGGAGTCATCCAACCGTTAAATTGCCGCGGAGAAAGCCGAGCGATCGGTTCTGAGCTCATGGATAATATCCATTGGACACCCATTGAGAGCTCAAATGATACGCGGGGGCATTACTCATTCATGCTCAAATAGAGACTGAGAATTGGTGGTACGCTATTTTGATAGTGAGTCACGGCCATAATCTGTATTCTTTAATTTTGATAAAAAGGAACTTGACTTGACTTGAAGTTCATTAATTCATTCATTCATTTATGCATTCATTTATGCATTCATTTATGCATTCATTTATGCATTCATTTATGCATTCATTTATACATTCATTTATAAATTCATTTATAAATTCATTTATAAATTCATTTATGCATTCATTTATACATTCATTTATTTATTCATTCATCTATAGAATTGTCTATAGTTTATTTATTCATTCTTACTGAGAATTCTCTATAGCTAAAAGGATTCCGTCAAGGGATTTACCAAGAATTATTTCTTGATTTGAGCCATGATTTTGCAACATATAAGGAAGTGCCCCTGATAGCTCTCTCACATTATTTAATCGTTTCAGACGAAGCGCTTCAGTGCAGCGGAACGAAACGGATCCGATACGGACTGGGAACTGGGACGGAACTGGAACTGGACTGAGCTTGGCTCTAGACCTCCACAGCCATGAAGTTCGCCGAGCACCTGTCGGCGCACATAACGCCCGAGTGGCGCAAGCAGTACATTAACTATGAGGTGAACCTGAAAATGAACTAAAAATAAACATAATAAAAATGGAAACATGATTACCAAAACCCTCTCTCTCCTCACAGGAAATGAAGGCCATGCTGTATTTGGCCGTGGAGGAGGCGCCATCGGTGGAGAGTGTCGAGGACGATGTGCTGAAGCGTCATTTTGCCAACTTTGATGAGAACTTCTTTCACTTCTGCGACAAGGAGCTGAAGAAGATCAACACATTCTATTCGGAGAAGCTGGCGGAGGCAACGCGCAAGTTTGCCACCTTAAATGCGGAGCTAAAGACCTCCATTGAGGAGTCGGAGCGCAGTGCCAAGAAGTCCAAGGGACAGAAGCGGCATGCCGCTCTCCCGGATCGCAAGGCCCGCGAGCTGAAGTTGGCCTTCAGCGAGTTCTATTTGAGTCTGATCCTCCTGCAGAACTACCAGAATCTGAATCACACCGGTTTCCGGAAAATCCTCAAGAAGCATGACAAGGTAAGCGAGCAGCAAGCAGCAGCTCTGAGCTGGCTTTGATCTCCTCCAAGAGCGGAGCGGGGATTTATGACCACTGCAATGCTGAACCTTGACATAGAGAACGAACATAACTCTGTGTCTGTGTCTGTGGGCCATAAATAAAGCAAATAATTTATGGCAGCTGGCCGCCGGGTATAAAAATAGTAATTGTTATCGCTACACTTGGCCAGAGCTTCTAAATTATAAGCTTTCCAGGTTAAGAAGTTGGTGAATCATCAGCCTGATTCGAGGGGTTTCCGGGTTTCCTTTGTCTTAGCCAGAAATCAATTCTAATCCAGTTCCTTCTCTCCTTTCCCTCAGCTCCTGCGCGTGGACAGCGGCGCCAAGTGGCGGCAGGAGTACGTGGAGGCCTCGCACTTCTTCACCAACAAGGACATCGACAATATCATCAATGAGACGGAGACCACGGTCACGGGCGAACTGGAGGGTGGCGATCGTCAGCGGGCGATGAAACGCCTGAGAGTTCCGCCGCTGGGCGAGCAGCAGAGTCCCTGGACCACCTTCAAGGTGGGCCTCTTCTCCGGCAGCTTCATAGTGCTGGGCATTGTGGTCGTACTGTCGGCAATCTTTCACGAGATTAGCGGTGAGAATTTGAAGGTCACATTTCGTCTGTATCGAGGGCCCCTGCTCATCATCGAGTTCATCTTCCTCATCGGGGTGAACATCTACGGCTGGCGATCGTCGGGCGTGAATCATGTGCTCATCTTTGAGCTCGATCCGCGGAATCATCTGTCCGAGCAGCATCTCATGGAGCTGGCGGCCATCTTTGGCGTTGTGTGGACGCTCAGCATGCTGAGCTTTTTGTACAGCGCCAGCCTGGCCATACCGGCGTTCATCAATCCGCTGACGCTCACCCTGATCATGGTCCTCTTCCTGGCCAATCCCTTTCATGTGCTCCATCACGATGCACGCTTTTGGCTGTGGCGCATCACCGGTCGCTGCCTCTCCGCTCCGTTCTTTCACGTGGGCTTTGCCGATTTCTGGCTGGGCGATCAACTCAACTCGCTGGCCACGGCGATTTTGGACTTTGAATATCTCATCTGCTTCTACTTTACGAACGGCAACTGGACGGAGGCGAGGGATGCGTCCATTTGCATGGAGAAAGACTTTATCATTAGGCCGATAGTCAACTGTTTGCCCGCCTGGTTTCGATTTGCCCAGTGCCTGCGGCGTTATCGCGACTCCAGGGAGGCCTTCCCGCATCTGGTGAACGCCGGCAAATACTCGACCACATTTCTGGTGGTGATCTTTGCGACTCTAAAGAGTTTCCATAGTGGTGAGTCTTGTGAAAAATTGAATGAATTTCATCATAATTTCATCTAATTTCTTAACTGCAAACACAGCAAACTATGCCAGCACCTTTGACAATCCCTACACTTGGCTGTGGATCATCGCCTCGATTGTCTCCTCCTGCTATGCCTACACCTGGGACATCAAAATGGATTGGGGTCTCTTCGATAAGAATGCCGGCGAGAATACGTTTCTGCGCGAGGAAGTTGTGTACTCATCAACGGTTAGTTGGGGTTTCATTCGAGAGACACTCGTTTAATCAACTCTTGAACCCTCTTCTCTTCTTAGGGCTTCTACTACTTTGCCATTGTGGAGGACCTGGCGCTACGCTTCATTTGGGTGCTGTCCTTCTACCTCACCGAGATGAAGATCGTTAGCAGTGACATTATGACCTCCATCACAGGCATCCTGGAGGTGTTTCGGTGAGGGAAAAACACAGCCATCGAAGATTGATATCTTCTAACACAAATTCATTTGCACAGTCGCTTTGTTTGGAACTTCTTCCGGCTGGAGAACGAGCATCTGAACAATTGCGGCAAGTTCCGTGCCGTGCGGGATATCTCGATAGCACCGCTCGACTCCTCCGACCAGGCGCTCATCCTGCGCATGATGGACGAGGGCGATGGCGTGATCAATCGCTACACCAAGACGAACCGGCCGAAGCCCAAGAAGGTCAAGGATCCCGAGAAGCGTAGTCTGTTGCAGCCGCGTGGCTCGCTGCCCGATCTGCGGATCGATATGGATAGTAAAAAGTTGTAGAAAGGCGAGAGAAAAGAGAGCGATTCGGTTTTTTTTTTTTGTCTATATTTAATACATGTCCTAATTTTTTTTTGCGTTGTTTTTAGCTAATTTGTATATTTAGTGACTTAAGTACTTAAAGTTGAGGAGAGATCGAGAGAGAGAGAGAGACGAAAGTGTCCGGCAATAATTAGTGCCTAAGATTAGCATTCCATTTGTATGCGGAAGAAACCAAGAAAAATCCAAGTCTAAAAACCATTAACTGCATATGAATACCACCCAATACCTAGCCACATTCCCACTTTTCCACTTTTCCGTAACCGTAACCGTAACCGTAAAAATCAAGAGCCACATTTCCGTAACCCAAAAAGGAGACAGAGCTTGGAGCTGAGAGAGAGAACGGCAGTATTAGTACTTAGAAAAGGCGAACAATTACATTCCTTCAACTCTTTTTTTTAGTTAGAACTGTTGTCTGTCCAACGAAAATTCAAACCGAGACCCCAGGGGAATTTTTATTGTACATATAAAACTACACTTGTATCATTATTTTGTTGTTAACAATTTGATTTGTGTGCGATTTGTGTGAGTGCGAGAATCCAAAAACTGAGCCTTAAGTTAAAGTTCCTTGTAAGTTGTGCAAGGAAAAAAAGCCACAGACTTGAAACGTGCAACGTTTGTATATACAAAAAGCATAAACTATATAGGAGTATATGTATCGAAAAATAAACAAAATCAAAATCATTTACAGCCAGATTATAGAGAAATTTATTGAGAAATTTACTAAACATCGAAAGGTAGGAAAAACAAACATATTTAGAGTATTTATTACCATTTAAGGACTCTTGTTCTTGTCGCGATATTAATCTGAGATCTTGTCAATTATTTTGCCATTCAACTAAATATATGTAGATCGGGTTTTTTAAGAGCTTTTAAGCCCGTCTTTTTGATACAAAGAAATAAATAATAAAGCAGACGTGAGCACAAGATTGGAACTGAAAGTCTGAATGCTCTGAGTTCCAGAGTTCCATTTCAGACACCGCTCTCCGGATATCTCCTAGTAGATTTTAAGCTAAACCAAGCACACACACACCCTACACACACTTCTACCTACACCCCCCCATTTGTAATTGTAACAAAAAACGAAATAAAGACGCCTTCAACTAATTAATGATGCATTAATGCGAAATTTAAGGAAATATTAGAAACTAAACTAGAAAAAGTCGTATCAGAAATCCTAAGAGAGATTCTCCAATACACCCGAGACGAGGGCCGTGCCCCGCATTATCCAGAATTCGGGATCATTGCTGCTTAGCAGCAAAATGGATAGAATAAAGTTGGTGGAATGACCGGTGGTGGAGAGGACGCCAGAACGCTGTTGGGTCTTGTACACGGGCGCCTCGTAACGCACCAGCGGGGCCACCTCCAGGCAGGGCTTGAAGCGAACCACCGGCATGCGGGTGTACAGCTCCCCGAAGTTGGCATCGCACAGACCGCCCTGGCTCAGGTCCCAGCGAGCTGCCTCAATGAAGATGCCATGCACATGGATAATGGCATCCGTGCACTCTGGGAGACTGCCATAAAGCTTCTGATCCTGCATCCAGGAGAAGGAAAAGGGATTACAGGGATTACACAGAGACTAGATCCCACTCACGCTCATGTCCTTTGTGTGCGCCTCGAAAAAGTCCTGCTGCACCAGCGTCTTCTCAACCACATCAAAGTCTATCTTCAGCGAATCAATGGGCAAAATGCGGCGGCGAGCGTACGTCTGCAGGATGCCGGTGAGGAAGGACTGCGGGAAGAAGAAGCCGCTGAGCCAATAGGAGCGCGGTGCCCCATTCTCGGCCCAATGCTGGATGAAGTCGATGCGCCGCTGAAAGTCCGCAATGTAGCTGGGCAGCGGCTTGATCGAGAGGAAGCTGCGCTTGGCCCACGAGGCGGGCACCACATTGGAGAGCAGCGCCTTGAAGACATTCTCCAGCTCGTCGGACATCACCACCAGGCCCCTGATGGCCTTCGAGAGATTGGCCAGGCTGTCATGGATGATGCCCAGCGAAATGTTGAAGCGGTCGATCTCCTGCACCAGCACAATGGTCAGGGAAGGCACCTGGCCCTTGCTGTCGAGCTGCGAAGGAAGGAAGGAAGGAGCAGTGAGTGAGCCTGTCATCATCTCATCTACCATCATCATGAACCCACCACCGAGAGCGTGTCATGGATCGGCTCCCGCTTGATCTTCTGTCCCAACGACTTTTGAATGCGCGAAATGATCTGCTGGCATATCTCATTCTCCGCCGCCTGGCCCTCGTCCGCCGCCGACCTGGGCTGGCCCAGCAGCAGGGTGTTAATAAAGAAGGCCGTCTCCTTGGTCTGGAACACAATATTGGCGTTCTGGTTCATGCCAAAGATCTCCGGATCCTCCAGCACCGGAAAGTCCTGCACGAACAGCGAGTACTCGGCCAGCGTCTTCTTCCGCGGATCGCGATAGTAGGTGTCGCCGCGGCAATACCTGTAATCCGGCTGGATGATCCGCTTCGAGGAGAATATCATCAGGATGGTGCGCAGGCATCGCAGATCCCAGTAGTCCGTCACCCGGCCGCCCCAGGTGATGTCGCCGTTAATATACAGGATCGCCTCCCACGGTATGTCGTCGAGGACGCCGCGATCGATGAAGAAATCGAGTGTCTTCAAACCACAATCACGATCACTTTCGCTGAACTCGTAGGTTATGTTCCAGCCCAGCGGCCCGAATTTGCGCCGTTCCAGCAGCACCGCATGGAACATGCACAGCCCAAAGACAATGGCACGCCAGTTGCCATTCTGAATGTGCTGCTCGAAAAAGTCCGGCTTGAGATCCGCCAGGGCGCCCAGCACATTCGCCTTGATGCCCTTCGGCGGCTCGTTGGTGATCTTCACCGAGTTCTGGAGGACGCTGATGGGGAACGTTTGGATGGGCATCGAGGAGAGGTAGAGCCGGAAGTCCGGGTGCGCCTTGGTGATGCCCAGCGTCAGATTGCGCACAATTGTCTCCAGCGTTTGCATCCACGAGGTGGCCAAATGGCAGTTCTGCAGGAACACCCAGTGGCCCAGCCGCAGGCTCTTATCGATCAGATTCTCCGCCAGCGGACCCTGGCCCTGGCCCAGCGAGATCGAGTAGTACTTTTCGGTGAACTGCATCTGTGTGGTGAACTTGAGGAAGCCGGACATCGGATCGGAGCCGGTGGAGAGCACAAAGATGAGCGGCGTCACCGCGGAAGTGTCGAGGTAGCTGCATAAAATCGAAAGTTAAGAGCAGGAGGAGGAGGAGGAGGAGAGCTAAACCCGGCCAGAGAAACTTACACGGTGCTCAGCTGGGTGCCGCCCTTCGAGTCGGTGAAGTATCGACCGACGGTCGCTTGGAGGTAGCACACCACATTGAGCAGGAAGCGCGGCTTTCGGTACATGGCGATGAACATGAGCTTGTGGAAGATCTTCAGCCTCTTGTCCCACTTGTCCGTCGCCGGCTTGTGGGTTTCGGCAAAGTCAAACTCCTCCTTGTTGCCCATCAGCTGCAGGTAGAAGGGCCGATCCAGTTCGTCGGTGAAGCCGGCAAAGAAGGCGCTAAAGTTATCCTCCAGATAGATGCACGTGTCCCACTCCAGCTGGCTGAGCTTAACGTTCGCCGGCTGCTTCTTGGGCCGGATATTGCCGACGGCGCCGCGTGTTAGGAAATTGAATTCCTCCTCGGTGACGCGTCCCTCCTGCCGCTCCACGGACAGCGCCAGCAGGAAGCTAAAGATGATCTTGTGATTCTCGAACAAACCTCGCGAAATGTTATCGAAAATGGCCTTTAGCTCGTCGGTCATCATGGTGGCAATGCGCACTTCGACGCTCTGCTGGGGATGCTCCAGCCTGAGGACATTGCAGAAGACCTGCGTGAAGTACTTCAAGCTGTACTGGTACATGGGATCGATCTCGGCCAGGCCGGCCACCACAAAGTACAGGATGGCTCCCCGGGAGGCCAGGATGCGGTAGCGTTCCCGCGAGGCAGTAATGACCTTCTCCGTCTCCTCGGTGTCGATGAGACGGGCGGCAATGATGAGAGATGTTTCCTGAAAGGAAAAGGGGATAAAAAGGATTTAGGATTTAGAATTTAGAATTTACGATTTAGGATTTAACAAACCTTGGCATCGTTCAGCGTCTCCACCAGCTCCTCGTCGTCCAGGATGTTGCCCTCCGAGTTGAAGAGCAGCTTCAGCACCTTGTCCTCCAGCGCCAGCAGCTGCTGCTTGTCCGAGTTGATTTTGACCACCAAATCATTGCGCTGCGTCTCCATCACGGGCAGCTCGATGGCCACAATGTCGCTAGGGAAGAGTAGAAGTCAAGGGGATAAGGGGATCATAGAACTCACTTATGGAACTCACGCTAGCAGCTGATCCTCCAGACCCATCTCCGTAACCAGGAAGTTGACCAGCGTCACATTGATGCAGACCTCCGGCAGATAGTGGGGATTCGGCAGCTTGGTGGTCATGTACAGCTTGAAGCCATCATCGTAGTCGATCACCTGGTCGCCCAGCTTCAAGTAGGTGCGTCCCTCGAAGCGGTACGTCTCCCGCTGGAGTATTGGCCTCAAACTCGGATCGATCGTCTCGTTGATCTCCTCCAGCAGCACCGGATACCCCTGCCGCACGCTGTTCTCCAGGACACGCATCATGCTCGAGTCTGTCATCTTGATTACCTGCAGATTGTTCGCTCGCTCCATGTTGCGAATCCAGCGATTCGCCTGCTCCTGCGGATCGATCATCAAGGCCCAACGCAGCGCCCGCGTGGCATAGATGCCGTTCTCAATGGAAATGTTGTCCTTGGGCAGGCCGTCGACATTCCACTGACGCATCTCGTACGGATCGCCGAGCACCTTGAGCAGATTGAACTCCGAGCTGGAGGGTATCTTGTACTCGCTGCACTTGATCACCCACACGGCGCACATGTCGCGTCGATATTGATGCGAGAAGGCACCCAGATAGGCCACACAGGCGGCGGCCACCAGGACATCGCCTGGGACGCAGGCCAGATCCCCGGTCAGCGATTTGACTGTCTCACGCCAGCGCACCTGCTCGTCGGCCAGCGCGGAGGTGAGGCGTCCGGCTCGATCGATCCGGCCGTAGGTGAGATCCACATTGTCTTGGATTACTTGGAACTCGCGCTGCTTCTCCTCCAGACTGTCGCGCAGCGCCTGGATCTTGGCCTCGACGGCGGCCAGCTCCTTTTGCTTCTGCCGCAGCACCGTCATCACCTCCTTGAGCTCCGCCTCGGCGGCCTCCTTGCGCTTGATCTTCGGCTCCACCACCTTGTACACCTTGGAGAACTTGTCCATGGCGATGACCCACATGCTCACCGACTTGGCCACCTTGGAGACCTTCTCGAATTTCTAAGGAGTGGAAGAGGAGGCGGAGGAGCATCTCTTGGTAATTACGCAGAGTAACTCAGAGTAAGTGACTTACCGCCGGCACAAAGTCCTTGTGGTCGATGTACTTCTTCACCTTCTTCAGCGTCTCCTCCTTCATGTGCTCCTTGTCGTACTCGAACAGTCGCTTGATGAAGTTGATGTCCGCCATGATGGCCTTGGCCGAGGCCCAGGTGGGTCTAAACAGAGCCAAGGATCAATGGAAGAGCCTGTAATTTGTAAGTAAAGCTCACTCACTTGGCGCCCAGCAAGATGCACACGGCCTCCATGCAGAACTGCACCAGAGCGGGCGGTGTGGTGAAGGACTTCAGCTCATTGATATCCGCCTTGGTCAGACCCTTTAGAGCATCCTCGGCCTCGCGCAGGGCGGGCATGGCGATCTCCAGATCCTTGCCAGCATCCTCGGATATGGCCTGGGCCACCGCCGCCTTCTCCTTGGCATTCGTCTCGTCCTCCAGCACACTCTGCTTCACGGCATCCGCCTGCTTGGTCTCCCTGGTCAGGTTGTCCAGCAGGGACTTCATCATGGCCGATTTCTCGTCCAGCTGGGGCACCATCACCTCCAGTTCCTTTTGCATGACGGCAATCTGGGGGTTAAGTTTAAGAGTTGAAATTAGATGAGGAGTTCCTGATCCTTGGCTTCCCTCCCTCCTTACTCACCACTTCGTTGGTCTCCAGCAGCTTGTTGAGGCCATTCGCAATGCGCTTCCTCTTGGCTATGATCTCCTGGTTCTTCAGCTTGAGCAGATTCTGGTAGAGCTTCAGCAGCTCCAGGTAGCTGCTGGGCGTGGTGTAGTAGTGCCGCTTCATCTCCTTGTAGAAACGCACCGAGGCCTCCTCCACAGTCTGCGGGCGAAAAGACCATCTAAATGGTTAGTTTCTCTCGAGGATTCCACTAACCTTGTGTATGAAGACTGTGGTGCTGGCCAGCGAGATGCGATCCTCCATTTTCGGGGCAATCTTCGTCAGCAGCCCCAGGGCCACCGAGTAGAGGGCTTCGGTGGGCCAGCTGGTGAACCAATCGATGGTGGTGCAGTTCACCAGCGAGGGAAACATGCGGCATCGCCGTCGAAAGGCATCGCCCACCGGACTCATCGACATGACCACATGCAGATTATTTCGCACTCGGTTGATGAAGAACTTGTAGATCTCGTCGCGCTGGCACGGCTCATCCTTTCGGAGCTCATTGCAGGGCTCGCGGGCATCCAGTAGCACCTTCTCGTACTCATCGCCCTCGAATAGATTGGGCACTTCGCCCGAGTTGAGGATGTTGTTGATGTCCTCGAGGAACTCCTCCTCCACAATCTGGCTGTCGATCATCAGGAACGTGACTGGCTGGTTGTCAATCTGTTTGGAAGGGAAAGGAAGGGAATGTAGGAAGGGAATGGGATGTAAAAGCCACAAAGAAACCTCCTCTCTAAGGGAGACTTTTCTCTCAAAGAAACCCCTGAGGAACCTTTCCTCGAGGACAAACTCACGCCTGCAATGCGGTAGAGCACACGCAGATCCTCGTGGAAGGCGTTGAGGTCATAGTTGCGCCGCATCTCGATCTGCCAGCAGTTGTACTCGTTGACATGGGACGCCAGCCGCGTGAGCGACTGCTTTCCCATGCCGGCGACGCCGACGAGGAGTCCATTGCCCCGATCGCTGCGCAGCAGGCGGGCCAGGCGCACCGTATGCTCCATGGCGTCCTGGAAGAGTATCAGCTTCATGGACTTGGCACCGCCCATCGAATTGAAGTCCACAATGTAATCGTTGAGCACGCTCTCCAGCTTGTTGTGATCCTTGATCTCCTCGTAGATGCGCTCCTCCTTCGGCTTACCGAAGATCATGAAATCGCCGAACAGGATGGGTGGCTCCTCTTCGCGGACCACTTCGCGATTGAAGTGATCCTGGCACACGGATTTCATCAGCGACTTGAACAGATTCTTGTCATCCTGATTGATGAGGCGATCGTGAAAGACGCGCGTGGTCTCGTGGTAGAAGAGGCGCAGAATCTGCGACTCCTGATTGTAATTGAGATTGCTCGCCTGCAGGATGCCCTGGATGCACTTCGAGAGATCACGCAGATTGAAGATGTAGTGAGAGCGATCCGGCGTGGGCAGCATCACGTTCGCCACCCGCATGTACACGTCCACGCAGGCCTTCACCATGCTCTCCGAGAGATTGCGGATGGTGCTGGAGAAGGTCTGCAGGAAGCCGCGCAGAATGCCGTTGAAGATCTGCGTGAGCGTCTCCTCGTTGGGCTTGGGCAACGAGAACAAAGCAAAGTGTCGGACGAAGCGTGGAGTAAGCGGATTGCGGCCACCGCCGGGCGGGGCACAGGCACAGCCCAGCACCACGTCCATGATCTCCTTCCAATACAGTTTCTCGCGGTCGTAGAAGCCCTTAAAGTCCAGGAATTGACGCAACAACTCGATGGCCGGCTGGGCCCCATACGTGTCCAGTTTGGGCATATTCACATCGTCAATGAACACAATCACAGTCTTGCCCACCGGAGCGCCCAGCTGGGTGCGCTTGCGCTTCTCCAGCGGCCCCTCGATCATCTCCTGGGTGCGCATGCTGCTCGTCTGGGCGGAGAAGTTGAGGATGACGGGTATGACCTTGCCCTCGGACAGACGCTTCATGCAGCTGATGGCCAGCACCGTTTTTCCCACGCCCGTCTCCCCGGTGACCATGACGGGCATGCTCTTGTTGAACAGCAGATCGGCCACGTAACTGGGGGGAGAGAGAGGTGAGAGGGAGAGAGAAGTTGAAAGAGAGAGAAGTTGAAAGCAGATCTCCAACTCACCCGTATTTGGTGGTGTCCACCGTGGGCACCAGCATGTCATAGTAGGAGATGTCCTCATTGAAGACGAACGTGGCCATGATCTCATTCCAGGACTCCCACTCCATGGTCTCCAGATTGACGCGATAGTTCCACAGGGAGTAGTTGGGCAGGCTGTGTGTGTGGTGTGGTGTGTGTTTAATATAAGAATATATCTTAAGATACAAGTTCTTCAGCTTGACTCACATCATATTCGGATGCTGGCCGATGGCCCTGCTCCACTGCTCCTCGAACGACACCTTCTCCGCATCCTTTAAGTTCGAGGCAATCGCCCAGAGCACTGTCCACGCAAAGATCTTCGTAAGCAGCTCCTTGGCCGGCTCCGCCCCCAGGGCTGGCCACTTGACGGCCTCCAGCTGCGACGAGGTGAGCGTACAGCAGAGACGCACCTTGGAGCCAAGCACCTGATGGATGGTGTACACCGCCCGCTTACGCTCGATCTTCAGCGCCTTGTCAAAGTAGCCCACGAAGAGCTGGTACAGGAATTCGGCCAGGGGGGCGGGCAGTTGATGCTCCATGTCCACCTCACGCCACGTATCCACCAGGGGCAGCCAGCCAAGATCCCCGGGATCGACGTACACCATGCCGCAGCGGGAGACGGTGGCCGGCGAGGCCTGCAAGAGGTCCTGCACCTCGAAGAGCATGTGAATCCAGGCGGTGAGCTTGATGCGCTCCGAGTTGGCCAGGCACAGCATCTTGTTGTCGTCCAGCACCGTGTTCAGATTCTCGATCCAAACGGCGTCCACGGGGCCATCGCACATGATCCATTGGTGGATTTCGTCTGCGGGAGGAAGGGTGTTATGAGTTGTGACTTATCAGTGTCAAGAGGTTACCTATGTAACTTACCCTCCACTGTGGTGGCCGTTCGCACCGCCAGTCCCAGCAGCCCATCCTGCCACTCCAGCGTCTTGGGATCGACGTAGCCGTACAGCTCGTTCATGGTCACCGCCTTGGGGTTCATTGTCTGGATGACAACGGGCCGAAAGTTCGGGTCCTGCACCTCGTTCTCAAACAGATGCGACAGGGCAAACTCCAAGGCATGCAGGACGATGGACTTGCCGCCGCCGGTGGGCCCCACCAGCATGACGCCCCAACGGACGCACATCGTCTCGTACAGCTGCAGGCACTTCCTTATGGTCGTGGCCACCGGCTGTAGGTTCTTGTTACGCAGTCCCAGCGTAAGACTCGCCTCCAGATCCGGATGCTGCGAGTCGGGCAGCTCGACGCCCGGAAACAGATCACTGAGGATGCCCCGAAACAGGACCGCATCGTCGGCCAAGAACTTGGGTATATTCGAGTCCCGCAGCGCTGCAATCAAGGTGATGTCCTCCCGCTGATTGGGCGAGGCTCGCTTCAGGGCTCCGGCCATCACCAGAACGGATTTCACCGCTCGCATGCCAAAGTCATAGTGATTCTGTTGGCTCAGCTGCTGGCTGCACAGCTGGTACATTTGCACCATCTTCCGGGCGAGGATTTTGGGGTCCTCGAAGCCCTCCGAGTACAGGATGACCTCTGAGATCAAAGCATAATCCGGCACCATCATGGAGATGGGACGGAAGAGGGCCTTTAGGTTATCGGGCAGCTCTGTGCGACCAGCATAGCCGGGATTCATGGTGATGAAGACGCAGCAGGAGCGGTTGATTTTGATCTCGCGACCCTCGAAAATGAAGCTAGGGAGGAGGGGGCAGTAGATGAAGGAGGCAGGAGGCAGGAGGAAGGAGCTAGTATCGAAGCCTTGTCTTACCGCTTGACCTTCATCGCCTTGGCCGTTCTTATGGTGATCAGCTGCTGGGCAATCACCGACAGCACCTCGATGTCAATGCGATTGAACTCGTCGAAGCAGCACCAGGCGCCGCACTGGGCCAGTCCCGAGAAGAAGCGTCCCATCATCTTGTAGTCGAGGCCATCGGAGCAATTGAAGACGACACATTGCTTGGCCAGTGCTTTGGCCAGATCCTTGGTGGTCTCTGTCTTCCCCGTACCGGCGGGACCGGCCGGTGCACCGCCCAGATCCATCTGAAAGGCGCCCATGAGGCACAGATAGCAGCGATCTGTGAGGGGCGTGAGCACCAGGACACCGCCGGCGCCGAGATACTCGTAATAATATGGAATATTGGCGGCGGCCATGCGGGAGTAGACGGCCTCCGTCTCGTCGGCCCAATAGAATCGCAGCATCTTCAGCCAGTTGAAGTCGTTTCTAAGGTGATTCATGAATTCATCATAAATCAAAATTCCACACCATGAAATCCCTTCAATACTCACGGTTTGCTCACCTGCTTCTCGATGAGCATCCTCACCGAGTCCTTGGCATGCACATCGATGGTGATGAGGGCACAGAGGATTTTGCGCAGCAGCGAGGTGATACTCTTGCGCGTCAGGGCCGCCAAGGCGCCCAGATCCTTGAGGCATTTGATCTCAAATTTGGACATCTTCTCTAGGATGTTGAGGGGATTACGCTCCTTGCCCTCGTAGATGCGATGAATGTCGGCGGCCCATTGCACCTGGGAGACGGTGAGCACCACTTGATTGGGATGGTCCTGGAACCAATCCTCGCGCTCCTTGGCCGGATAGCATTGATAGCCAAAGCGCATGTATCGCTTCACCGAGACAAACATCGCCTCCTCCACCTTGTTCAGCCACTCCTCGACGGCACCGCTGGCCTTGAGGCCCTTGCCAAACTGCAGCTTCTCGCCCTCGGGCGAGAGGAAGGCAATGATGTCATTGGTGGCCACATTCTTGCCATCGCCGCCCTCCTTCGAACCGAATTCCAGGCGGTAGATGGCATCGAAGCACTTGCGGAGATGCGGCTGCACAGCCTGCGGGATGCGGGTCTGGGCCAGGATCTCCAGCAGTTCGTCGTTGGAGAGGAAGTAGAATCTATAGAAGAATAGAGAAGGTAATTCTTGAATGTATTCTTGAATGTATTGAGAATGTATTTACCTGGGAAACACCACACGCTTCACCTCCAGATACGCCTCCAGGCCGCGCGAGATGAGGTCCAGCAGGCGATTGTTCTCCACCAGCGTCTGGTACACCTCCACACTGGACATGGTGGGCAGCGCCAGGCTGACCTTCTTGGCCTGCCGGACCAGCTCCTTGAAGCTCTTGTCCACCGCAAAGAACATCTTTGCCTCCTGGGGCAGCTGGCGCTGGATGTCTGCCGAGGCAAAGATGGCCTCCAGGTATATCCAGGCGCCCTGGCAGTCCATCCAGCTTTCTGGTTATCAAATTTTATATATTAAGAATTTAATTTTGAGAAGGGTTCCTTCGGCGAGCTACGACTACCCACCAAAGGTCTTGGCAAACTGATCCATCGCATTGATCCACTCATCCACCTTGCCCTTGATGGGACCCACAAACTTGGAGGCGGCAATGGTGTTGATATTCACATTGGAGTCGTCGAGAACGGCCTGCAGCTCCTCGGTGCCCGCCAGAATGAAGACATCCTTCTGGTCGTGGTGCGGCACAATGAACAGATCCGTCTCCTTCCAGATGGTCTCGATGTTCTTCAGCATATTCTCCAGCTGCACCTCGCCGGTGGCCTGCGAGGAGATCTGCATGAGGGCCTCGCCGAGGTTAACGTCATCGAAGGCGTGCACATCCTCGTACGTCTGTATGATGACGTCCTTCTCCTGGAAGAACTTGTGGTTCAGCAGGTCCTCGATCTCCGCCCAGTGACGCTGTGTTAAGAAGGTTAATGTTAGGCAATTAAAACTGGAAAACTGGAAAACTGGAAAGGAGTTCGGGAAACGACGTACGGCTCTTAGGTTGGGATTGCGCAGATATCCAATCACTGGCAGCTTCTCCTTGAAGGCCTCCGCAGAGGCCTGCAGCACGGGCACAATGTTATTCGGCGGCAGATACTTCTGGAACTGCAGGCAATTCTTGATGGTCTTCGAATTGATCTCGACGATGTCCGCCACCACCAGCGTGTTGAAATCGGCGGCTATCCACTCGGCCAGCGACTCCTCCCACTCGGTCCACGTGCGGTAGAGGTTCTGGCGCATCCGTATGTCATAGAAGCCGCTGGCCATCTCATCGTACATGGTCAGATCGATCTGGAACTCCTTCTGGTAGCCGAGGAACTCGTCGGCGCGCTCCCGGCACGCGGTCAGGTGCTCCAGCAAGCCGTCCAGTTTGGTGACCACCGCCTGTCGGTTGGATTTAGCCTGGATGGAAAATAATAAAGAAGATAATTGGTGTTTTTTTTTAAAGAACAATCAACAGCAATTTGATTCAGCAATTGCTTACGAAGCGGCCAACAATCATTTTACTAGAATTTAGCAAGAGTTCAACAATCATTCAACAATTAACAATCATTTAAGAATCGATCAACAATGGTTCAACAATCGTTTAACAATCGTTTAACAATAAATTTGCCATAATTTGTACAATATTTTTATAATAGTTTAATAATTTTTCAACAGTTACTCAACAATCATTTAAAAACCGATGAACGATCGATCCTGGAATAGAAATATTCCAGATAAAGAAGGAAAATCCTGATTCCTATTAGCTATATCAAAATACTCTCTTAAAATACATTCTGATACTCACATCCAACAGCCACGGCTCCAGCGCCTCGATGGCCACCTCGTGGATCTCCTCCCTGAGCGCCTCAATGTCATCCTGCATGGCCTCCTCGAGCCGATTGATAAAGTCCTGCCGCTTCTCCTTGATCTCACCCAGCGTATCGCGCGTACGATTGAGATAGTCCTCCGTGTCCATGTAGTCCTCCTTGGACTCGTCGTCGATGGGTATGCCAAAGTCCTTGATGATCAGCAGCAGATCGTGCACGTAGTCGATGCCGCCAAATAGTTCATCCAGCTCGGCAGAGCACGAGTCCAGGAATCGGATGTGGGCCACTATCTCCAGTGTCTCTTGCGGCTCATAGCAGATTCTGCCGTAAAAGTCCTGCGCCGCCTCATATATCCGTACCGTCTCCTCCTCGGCCAATTTGGCCAGATATGTGGCCAGGATGTTTTGCAGGCGCGAACAGACTGGCGTCACCGTGTCCTTCAAATTGGTTTGTGTGAGCTTCAGCAGTCCAAGGTACACAAAGTCCAGGATCCCGTCCAAGGCTCGCACATTGTTGCAGTACCGATCGCAGTAGGCCCGCAGGGTAACGAGATCTGGAAAGCGAGTCAGTTAAATTCTGTGCATTCCTCTCCGAATTTTTTCGGGAATACCTTTCTCGGTGTTCAGGACCGAGGGATCCGTGCTGTTGTCTATCTCATAGTTCTCGCGAATGGTCTGGAACCTCATGGTATAGAGACGAGCTCGGTCGAAGGCCCTCCGGATCAGGAAAAACATGTTCTTCCTAAGATATGTTGATATAGATAGAGAAGAGATATAAGTAGAGATACTAGAGCACTTTTTTCTTCATTAAAAAACTTGAACAATCACTCAACAAACGTTCAACAACCGTTCCAACAATCATTCAAAAATTCATTAATTACGTAGATGATTTCTCAAATGGGAAAACCTCTTCGTGGATGTCAGTGTTACGACCATAATCCTTACCGATTATACTGAAAACCTGGATCGGAGCGAAGCAAGTAATGCAAATCTGGAGCTCCTTCATAGAGCACCTCCTCCTGGCGCCCCATAATCGAGGGTCTAAAATAATTGAATAACTTTAAAGGGGGAAAAAGCATATAAAACTCACTGAAGACACTCACTTGGTGTACTGCGTGAAGTAGGGATCCGTGGTGAAGGGATGAATCTCGAGAACCGTCTCGAGTATGAGACCTGTGATACGCTGGAAAATAATCTTGATCACTTCCTCAGAGGGCTCGACGTCTATGCGATCCGGCAGCAGACGGAGCTTGGCCACAAAGAACGGACTCTGCGGCTTGTCGGGCGGACGTGGTCTCTCGATCTTCTTGTCCATGCGCATGTGCTGGCTTATGTCCGCCTCGGACGGGCCGAGCTCGTCATGCACCTCGAAGGCGTCTTCCAGATCCTGGAAGCTCCTTAAAGTAATGCGGTATAGCATCTGGTAGACCATCATGTCGCTGTAGGTGAGGAAACTGTGGAGTATAACATTGGAATTAAAGTTTAAGTAAATCAACAATTTCTATTTAAATATCTCACTTGGTAAGCGTCTTGCAGAAGGCCCTCTTGCGGGCCCGATCCATAAAACTGTGAGCCTCTCGCATCTTCTTCATCGACGGATAGTAGTTAACCTCGTCATCTGGATAAAAGCCACGGGCTTGGATAGCGTCTGTGCAGGCACGAACTACAACAGATGGAAGGCGAAGTATGGATATGTTAAAAAATATATTTTTAGATCTATTTTAAACAAAATATAATTATATATTCATTTAAGCAAAACATTTTCTAGAAAATGTTTCCAACATTGAAATTTCAATGATTATTAATTTAATTTTTGGGTTTTTGTTGCTAACCTTTGTTGCTTAAATAAGCTGTGGAATTGGTGACGGTTTGTGATTTGTTGGTGAACTTATTTTGTGCATTTTAATGTTAAAATAACTTTTTTGTTTAACTTATTTGGTGAATTTTGATTGCTAAATTATTATTGTGAAGTTCATTATTATTATTATTGAAATTCATTGGTGAATTGATGAAGTTAATTAATAAAGTTCATTGTTGAACTTCATTTGTAAATTTAAATGGTAAATTTCACTGGTGATTTCACTGATGAAGTTCATTGTTGACCTTAATTTGTAAAGTCCATTGGTGAATTTCATTGGTGAATCATTGCTTAAAGTAATTGAGGAAGTTTTTCTTTTTTGCTAAAGTTCAACAATGAAGCTCCATAAATTTCCTTGCACATTGGTAAAATACGTTCCCCAGCATACTCACACAAGGTCTTGGCAGTGAACTCCCGAAAATCGGTGAAGAGGCGATGCAGCTGCTCGTAAATGCGCATGTGCGTCTCCAGGAAATAAAAGGGATGCCAGTTCTCGATGTTGCTCGTATTCACGAAATTCAGTCGCTCCATTTGGACAATGTCGCTGCGCATCCGTAGAATCGCCTTGGCCAGCTGCGGTATTACGATGAACAGATTGTTTTGCAGGTAATCGCGGGCCTCGTTCAGTTTCCGCCACTTGATTGTCTTCTCCCACACCTGAAAAATGCAACAAAAACAACTATAAATATACATAATGTTCGCGGCAATAGAGAAATCTTCGCTCTACCTTGAAGCCCTTCCACAGCCGAAAGATGGAGAAGGAGCGAATCTGGATGATGCTGAGGAACTGCTGGAACTCCTGCTGCCACTGGTCGAGCGGTGTGAAAAAGTTCTCGGAGCAGTGCCAGTAGGTGACGCCATGCCTGGTGACCGTATAGAAGGGTTCGACCACGTCCAGCTCCGCAAACTCCACCAGCCGGAGGCTGTACGGGGTAAAGAGCTCGCTGTCGTGGGGCAGCATGTAGTCCATATAGACGAACGAGTCATCCTTCATTTCGCGCATCCGATTAATGACCAGATTGAGGTCCGGAATGAGCGAGGCACCGGTGGTGATCTTGGTGGTACTGGGATTTCGCGATTTGCTGCCGGATTGCGGGGAACCGCCCTTGGAATGGAAGTTCAGGCGATTCCTCATGTACGCCTTCTGGTACATCTGATGCTTTTGGTTCTTCTGCTGCTGCTGCTTCCCAGGGCCCTTCTTACCTCGGCCGGATCCCTCCGAGGCCTTGGTCCCGGCCCCCTCGTTGCCGTCGCTAATACGTTCTGTTATGAAAGTGAAGTCGCTGCCCCGTTCGATCGATGTGCCGCTGTGTCGCGAGTCGGCTGTGGCCGTCAGCCGTTCACCTGCTCCTCCTCCACCTCCGTTTGCATCGCCTGCATCTTTGGTTGGCGCCTCAGGGACTTCGGGACCGTCGCCCGCCGCCTGACGCGGCATCTTCCGTTTGCGGAACCTCTTCCTTCCGCCGCCGACATCTCTCTCCTGGTCACTCTCCGCCTCCGGACTGGACATTTCGGTGCTAGGAATTCGGACTGGTTAGGTGGTACGTACGGGGGCTATGTTTTGGATCGGTCACATGCCGACTGACAGCTGTTTGTTTCTCCGGTTTTTGTTTGCTCGTCGCCATGTCTACTGTTGTTAGCCGAGTTTGTTTGTTGTTGCTTTTGCTCAACACACAATTACCCTGTAATATTATTTTTTATTTTATTTTTAATGCATTTAATGCATTTAATGCAGTTGTGTAAATTTTATATATACAATTATTTGTGGTACTTGCCTTTGAAAATTAAATGTAAATGTAAGCAAACACAAGGAATCTGCTCTCTCTCTCACGGGAAGTTGATTCTGGAACACGATCTGCTGACTGGAAGTCCTTCTCCGTGTTTGTTTCGATTGTCTGTCTGGTTGGAAAGTAAATTGGAAATTATTTGTAAATAGAAATGAGAACCAAAAGAAAGGTAAAGTGTTAAATATTTGATTTTAATGTACTATTTGTATGGAAATTATTTGTAAATAGAAATGAAAACAAAGATAATTGAGAAACCTGAAATAATTTATTTCTAGGTATTATTTTTATGCAAATAATATTTACATTTAAATACTCATTTCAGAGTATTAAAATATCATTTAGAAGCACAGAACTCAGCGAAGGAGTCATTCAAATTCAGTTTTCCGAATTCAAATTAATGTAGTTTTATAAGCTATGATTTTCCAAAAATTATGGAGGATAAATATTTAAACTTGCTGCAAGGGTATACAAACTTCGGGGTGCCGAATTTAGCTGCCTTTCTTGTAGTTTTTAGTAATATTTAAACATATATTACGTGGATAAATCTTCTATGGCCCAAATAGTTGAATAAACTGATGGGAAAAATATGAAATAATAATGCTAATGTTTTATTTAAACAAAAAGAGCTTAGACTGCATGCTATTATTTTTTATTTTAATGAAATGAAATCATTTTAAATTCACGTTTTTCGATTTTCCCTTCGTCTTGATGGGGTTTTAAATTAACGGCTCTGGAAGAGAGCTTTCTGGTTGGAAACCTGCTCTGGAAATCCGAAACGCTGCCGCATTCCGCTGCGGACTGGCCCACTTTCTGCTTTCTGCAGGATATACGATGTTCCGCTGCTCCTAATCCTTTCGGGCCACCGAAAGCTCATCCGGCATTTTGCGTGGAAAGCCACTGGAAAGGCGGAAATGTGGAAATCCAACGCTTTTTGCTGACCTTCAAAGCTTGGCGCGCGCACACTAGAGCTTTTATTTTCGAATTTTCGAAAAGCAAAGGGAGCGAGCGAGTGAAAAGCAAAAGGGAAAGGGAAAGCAGGGGAAAGAGAAAGCTCAAGGTGAAAGCATCTCTATCTCTGCGGCAGCGACGCCAGCCGCGACAGAGGCTGCAGTCGGTTTCGGCTTTCGGTTTTTCATTCGGTTTCCTCGCTTTTCTCGCTTGCGTCTCTTGCGTTTCGGAAAGCGTTTCGGACTCGGGGATACACGGATTCGGATTCGGATTCGGTTTCGGACTCGGATCGGACTCGGAACACGCTGCAGACGCGTCTGGGTTCCGCACAGTTGGTCTCCAGCGCCTAGTCGTTGGGTATACGGCGCGATGTGCAGAGCCGCGACACGCGACGACACGCAGCATTCAGCAGTAGCCGCAGCAGCAGCAGCAGCAGTAGCAGGAAACGCAGCAGCAGCAGTAGCCGCAGTAGCTGCAGCAGCAGCAGCAGCAGTAGTTGCCGCACCGAAGACCGCCACGAACCGCTGTTTTTTTTTTTATTATTTTCATTCAAATCAAAAAACCGTGTTGGTAATTATTTCCGCCGCATATATACCGATATTCTGTTATTCCGTATAATAACAACCGTTAAGCATCCGTCGCCGAATCCCGCTCCGTTCGCAGATATTTTCTTTTTTTTTTTTGAATTTTTTTCTAGTGCGCGGAACGCCTTAAAAAAATATATAAAAATTAGAAACCAGAAAAAAAATTAATAATTAAATAATAGAGATAACCCAAGATGTCCCTTTGAGGTAGGTGTACTTCCCCCCACTTGTCGTTTTTTGGCGGCTGTCTCTGGATCGCTCTTTAGTTTCTATAATTAATCTTTGTTTTTGTAGCAGTGCTTAGTTTTTTTTATTTTATTTTGATTAATATTTAAAGAGCCATAAAACTGTAGTGACGTAAATACAAAAAATCAAAATCGAAAAAAGAAAGAGAGGGAGAGAGAGAGAGAGAGAGAGAGAGGGGAGGAAAGATCCATCTCGCCTTGCGTCGCATCGTTAAAAACGAATTTTCATTTCCATTTTCATATTCATAACACTGCACACACCCCCTGGGTCTTGATGATACTGTAACACCGATATTTTCCGAGAATAATTATGGGCCTTAATGGTTTTCATATGGAAAATGGAAATTCTGTAGAGCGGAATTTTCAGTTTGCGATCTGAAGAAGATGTTCCTTTTTCAATTTCTATTTTTTTTTTGCGCACGGCCATTGCAAATGTCCTTGAATATTTTCACCGCCGCTGCCCCCATGTGTGTGTGTGTGCGAGTTTTCCTGCCCCAACTGTGTGTGTGTGAGTGTCAAGAGGGGCTGATTTTTCCTTAGAAATGTTAAATGAAAGCCACAAAAAACCAAAAACAAATTAAAAAGGAACTCAACATAAAGATAAGTCTCAATCCTGGCGAAAAGGCGAAAAGTTGGGCAAATTTTAAGCCAGGAAATGGAGTTGAGAGGGGAGAATAAGTTCAAGAACTTCATCCCCTTTGCAATTTTTGGTTGGGAAGCTGCAGTGTTACCTGCGAAACACTCTTCATTTTCCACTTCCACCGACGAGCAGAGGAGTTTGTGTGCCAATTGGCTATTAAAAATATTACTTTGGAGTGCCACAGATTAATTAATTAATATTTATATTAATGCTTTGTCCTGACTGACTGACTGATATATCACAGCCATGGCCAAACCACATGTCTTAAAGACTTGAAGTTTTTTTTTTTAAATCAGAAAACAAATTTCCAGATTCGTATGGGTATTTTAATTTTCTAATTCCACCTGCAACCTTTTTAAAAAAATAAAAAACATAAATTAAAAAAAAATAATATTAATGCGATAATATTGATATTTGTCTAAGGCTTAGAGTAGGACGTAGGACTTGCCTCATTTTATATTTGTCATTCGACTTAAAAGAATCTTATTTTCTCATTCAGTGCGCTGACTTCAAAGCGAAATTTAATACAATACAATTCTCATGACTTAATTTTACTTACTTTTACATAAAAAATAAGTATTTAAAGTATAATTTTATATATTTTTGGTCTTGGTTAATGGCAAGCCTTTGTTAATTATTTATTTATTTTTGAAAATTAGTGCTGCAAATACTTATTTATTTGCTTACAAAATCCCAATTTATAGGCATTTTTCTCTCTGTGCATTATTTTCCCTTAAGTTCTACTAGAAAAATTACTTCAAAATGCATGTTAAATGACTTGAAAATTGATTTTTTATCGGGAACATTTCCTATTATTAATATTTAATATTTTCCCTTAAAATCTGTTGGAAAAATGTCTACAAAATTGCAATTTACATAGCTGGTATCATTTTTCTCTCACTGTATTTGGAAACTTTGTGCCATTAGCGAAGCGAAACGAACTGAAATGAAATGAAATAAAAACTACAAAAGACAAAGTCAAGTCGCTGAGGGTTCTGTGGCCCGCGGGCTGGCGGAGAGCACAGGAATTCACTTAAATTGCGAAGAATGCGAATTTGGTTAAGGGCCAGAGGGGGGGAGGAAGTGGGGGAGACCAGGGGGTGGTTAGGTGGGTGGGTGGTCTAGAGCTGACACAGAGGGGGGTTTCCCCTCGCCCCCGTTGAATGTGCAAAATTTTGCACGCCGCCTCGGCAGTGAAGTCAAACGGGAGGGGAGGCTCTCTCTTACCGCTCCCAGGTGAGTGGGGAGGGGTTTCCCCCTGCCGGAAAATGAGGCTGAAAAGATGGTGGGGGTAGGGGGAGGGGGGTGCTCAAGGTGCTGACAACAACCCAGGCCCTCGAGGGAACAAGGCGAATTCTTTATCAAAATGTATGACAAGTTTAAAAAGCCTTGCGGAGAGCATCAACAAAATGAGTTTGGATGGCGAAAAAAAAACCAACCAAGATGAAAAAAACGTGGGCCAATATGGGTAAAGGATAAGGGATAAAGGATAAAGTAATAAAATTCAGCGAGCAAGAGCCAATCCAGGTACCTGCTTTTCTTAGGCTAGAGCCAAATAAATCAGCCCAAGAATCCCTATATTTTTATATATTTTACACAAGTATATATGTGAGCATAAAGTCATGCCTTGAAAATCCTCACAGGCTCTCCTCACACAGAAAAGTTCCCGAGATTCCACACACACAATGTATTTCCTTTAGATCTTTTTTGGGGCTCAAGCAAATAATAGGGGCAGAAAAATAAGTAAATAAAAAATGTAAAGCATTCGGCGGCGGCAGAGGGAAATCTGTGGAACTTTAATGAAAAGTGTTTTTGGTGACAAGACAAGCTTTGGTTTAAATATTTGGAGTAGAAAGTATAAATCGGGATTTAAGTTAATCCAAAGAAGGGGGGTTCTTAAGGAAAGTTAATTGTATAGCTGCAGTATCCTTATTAATTAAAAAAAAAATTAAACATATATTTAGAAAAATGTCAGTTTTAGGAGATTTATTATTAAGAGATGTTTAGCTCTACTTTACTTACTTTTCGAAACTAATTTATGGGAAAGTCAGTTTTAACCTTCAAATTATCATAAGCATGGGGGAGTTCTTAAAAAACAATAATTGTATAGATTTTTCTTTTTAAAAATTCAACAAAGAAACAAAATATTAAGAAAGAAATGTGCTTTACTATAGAGAGATGTTTTGGTTATAATTTATCTACCTTTTTGGAAGCTAATTAATAGGGAATACTAGGGAATACTAGGGAATACTAAGACAACTTCAAGTTTATTTATTAAAGAAAATTACTTCTATAGATTTTCTTTGCTTTTTTTTTCTTTAAGAAATTGAAACAAATATTAAGAAGGATATGAGGTTTACTATCAAGAGTTGTTTAGTTCCGCTTTACTCACCTTTTTTGGAAGCTAATTAATAGGGAGAACTACTCTTGATTTATGCCAAACTGGGTTTCAAGCTTCCAGCTCCAGTTCCCAATTCGCAAACACTCCATCCATCAGATACAGATTCAAACACACACACACACACACACAGACCATCATTTGTTGCAAATTTATTGAAAAGCCATAAAAGAGAATTTCCGTTTCCTTACTTTCCGCTTTTCCACGATTTTGCAGGAGGAGAAGGGGGAGCTGGCGCCGCAGGATATACGCAATCCGCAGATCGCAGTTCGCAATCCCCGCGCCAAATGAGCTGGAAGTGTCCAAATGGATGGGCCATCGAGGAAACAACGCTGGCAAATAAGCCAAATTAACGAGATACCGGCTATAAGGAGGCAGAGCATGTCCTGAAATGTCCTGAAAGCAAAGAGAGAGCCATTCAAATCGATCCAAGTATTCGGCAAATAATCGAATAATCGCGAGTTTCGTATTCGCGTTTCGCGAGTGATTGTGCGCGCTTGTGTGTGTGTTCTGATTAGAAGATATATATAAACCTACATATGTATATATATATATATAGTATATATATTTATATCAATCATTATATTTTTGTTTGTTTTTTCTTTCCCCCCAAAACCACCTTTCATCGTCCCCCTTACATTACTGCCAAAGATCTACTAACTGATGAATGAGAGAGAAGAGCGAAAAGAAAGAAGTGAAAAATGGGCCTTAAAGTCGGATAAATGAATGCAGAGTGTCTCAGTCGAGGGCCGTTGCAGAAGTTCTCGTTTCCCCTCGTATCCCTCGCCTGTCCTTCGCTCTCAACAACTACGGATATTCAAATTCAAAACAGTTCTAATCGCAAAACTATTATCAATGAAACTAAACTAAACACAATAAATAATAAATACCAACTCAGCTAAAAATCACAAGTGGCGCAGCCAGGTGAGTTTCAAGTGAAAAGTCTTCAAAATTGATGTATTTATTTATGTATGTACTTTAAGAACAACCCTCGTTATCGTTATACACACTTCATTAGCCGGGGTTCACTTGAATAACACCTGGCTACTTAGTGCTGTGTTGGCCAAATGAAAGGTCCTTTTAGACCCATAAACAATCTGATTGAAAGTCTTTTCGACTTCACACCGACTGTATAACTTGGAAATATTTTGTGAATTGTTGAATGAAACTTTTTTTCAGGGATTTTAAGACGATTCTAAGAAGTAAACAACTTGTAGAGATATATTTTGGTGTCTATTTAGTGCTTACTTGACCAAATTAAAGGTCCTTCTAAGTCGGAGACGATTTGATTGAAAGTCTTTTCGACACTCCATCGATTTTATGTCTTAGAAATATTTTTATAATGGTTTTTCGATGAATTTTGGAAAGAATTTGTGGTCGATTTATTAAAATTTAACAAATCTGTGGGACTACTACTTTTCTTGGTGACTACTTAGTGCTGTGTTGGCCAAATTAAAGGTCCTTTTAGGCCAGATTCCACACCGAATTTACATACGTATCATATATGTATCTTTAAAATATTTTGTAAATTCTTAAAAGAAATGTATTTTCATGGTTTTCAGACAATTTTAGGCAGGAATTTGTCATAGGAAATAATTTTTGGTGACTACTTAGTGCTGTTATGACAAAATTAAAGGTTCATTCAAGCCTGGAGCAACACAAAATTAAAGTCTTTTCTAAATATTTTTAAAATTCTCAAAAGAAACGTTTTTTTCCCAAGGTTTTAAACCGATTAAAAGAACGAATTTCCAACTTTCAGGGATATTTTTTGGTGCTCCCTAAAATAATTTGCGGATTCCCTTTGGCGTCCCTGTCTTCTGTGACACATAATTGCGAAAAATAATTCAATTTTCTTGCATTTTATGGGGCCAAAAGCAAATCATTGACAATAATCAAGGGATGGTGGGAGGTGGCAGGCCGGACAGAATAGTACCGAAAGCAACACAAATTCCACCCCCGAGGACATGCCTTCTTTTTTGTTTTCTTTCTTTTTCTTTTTTTTTTTTTGGCTGGTGGAAGCAACAGCCTCCGCTGGCTCGTAAATGTGAATGATGCTGCTGATGACCGGGCGGGGACTGCGGCGTGAAACGGACTGTGGGTGGCGGAGTGGGTGTAGGGGGTGGCTTGGGTGGCATGTCCCTGCCAGCTCCGACTCCTCCTCCTCCTCTGATCCCGTTTCAGGGAGCGTCCGTGGCCAAGCTAAAGTGCTCATAAACATTTTGTGTCCAGTTTAGCCTCTGTCCCTGTGCCACTGGCTCTCCAGAAAGGACAGCAACTTGCATATATTTCATTCAACTGAGAGAAAATTAAGAGAATTTAAATGAGAACTAATGGAATATTTAGTGAAAAGAAAAACAGAACGGAAGCTAACTTCGGCACACTGAAGTTTGTATACCCTTGCAGCAAGCTTAAATATTTATCCTCCACAATTTAGGGGAAAATCATTGATTAAAAATATAATAACTAAACTAAGAATACATTAATTTGAATTCTGTTCCAAGTTAGTTATTAAAGGGTATAGAAAAAAGAACTACAAAATCTAGGTTTTTACAGAAATCACTGGAGTTTGCAATGTTTTTAAATTGTTATATTCATTGGCTTTTATTTATATTCGAACTTGTGATGAAAATATAATTTTCAGGGAGGCCACTGAATGTGCTGTGGATTTAAAATCAATTGAAAGATAATTACAATATATATATAATAATTACAAATTATATTATTTATAATGCCCTTCTTTCAGAGCATTCTTTTAAATGAATGTAAACAGTTTTATTCCGTTATATATTTATTAATTTATTATATTATTTTTATTATATGATTTTATAGTTTGTTAATTTTTTTCTGTGCAGCTCAGCCTCATAGTTTATAGCCTTCGCTTTGTGAGCAAATATTTTTCGGCGCCTCTTTTTCTTTTTTTCACGCGAAGAAACCAAAAATTGCAACAGCAGCTTTGGACATGTTTGCAGCAGGCAACAAAAAAATGCGAAAATATACAGTACAAAAGGATAAACTGAATCCTGGAAAGCAAAAAAAAAAAAAAAAAAGAATTCGGCGCAAACAAAAGAAACCGAGAAAAATATGCGTTTGCTCCCAGAACATCCCAAGGTCGTCCCACTTGCTGCCCCTCCCTCCTGCTTCGCAGCTTCCTTTTGCGCACTTCCTTCATATTATTATTCGCTGTTGCTTTGCGCGTGCCATTCGTTTTGCAAAATTGCTGTATTTAATTTGGCCAGCTTCTTGTGTCTTCCCCCTAACACACACACACATACACCTCTCTAAACACGAGCCGGGGAAGGACGAAGGAAGAAGCAGATGAGGAGCTGGAGAAGAGAGAGTCCTGTTTGCGCAATTTTACGACTCACCAGAGGCATCCTGCTCCCCTGCCCCCACTTCCCATTCCTCTTCAGTTGTGTGCACACACAGAAATTCCATTAATATTAATATTTTTTGTGTTTTAATTAATAATAATAAAAATTTAATTAAAGTAAATATTTGCAATAAAAATGTTTGGGTCTCTGTAAAGACTATTTACACTTTCTTTCAACAGCTCTAAAATGGAATATATTTTCTAAAATTCTGTTTTACTATTCCTTGATTTCTTTAAGTGCATGCCTTTTGGTATTCTTGTTGTTGTTTGTTTTTCCATTTTTCGGTTGTTATTTCCTCTTTGCCTCCCACCCCGCCGACTGTTCTGTTTTCTCAGGCTTTTATTTTTATTATTATTTTTTTTTTGTTTTTTTTTTTATTTTTATATGCTTTAACTCGCATAGAAATGCGGCAGCTGCTAACCAGAGTTGCTTTTGGGGCGCATAACGGGAGTCACTCTGCGGCTTTGTGGCACTGATTTATCGATAGAATGCTATCGATCGACGTTGCAGACTGTTTTTAACGGTCTATTAAGGCGCGAAGCTAGGAATCATTGTCAACTAGGCTTCATTTTTCCATGAATAGCTTTATATGAATTTGTTTATTAGTATATATAGTATATATAAATAATATTCTTTTGAAATATTTAAAGTATCTGCTTTATACAGCATCGGGCAACACTGATACTTTTGCAACTGTCCACACTTTGACTAAGATTGTTATTTATTGATTGCTTTTAAATAATTTTTGTTTATTTATTTTTCCTTAATTAATACTCACTAACCTAACTTATACCATATTCTTGCTTTCAACCAGCTTTAAACCTAGAAGTGGTCTCGCTAACCTCGCATACATACAGCGTCTTGCAACACTGTTGCCTGCTAAAAAGTGCACCTGGCCACACTGTGACCAATAGTGCCATTCATTGAGTGAAGTTAGAGTGCACTTTTGGCCGTATTGTTTGTTGTGCATGTGCTTGCGTGTCTATAAAACTGATTCGCCTGTTGCTGCGTCATTCGCGCTGATAGTTTTTGGTTGTTTTTTCTCTTTTTTTGGCTTCTCGTTGCTCGTTTTTCCAAAAATAAAGTGCGTTTTGGGAGCAGCAGTGCGACACAAACGCGACTGCCAGCCAAGACTTCTAAATTTATGTAAGTTTTATTTTCGTTTTATGGCCGTTGTAGCATTGCTGTTGTTGCATTTCGCATGTGCGCCGCTCTGTTGCGTTTTTTTCTATTTTTATCCTGACACACTCACACGCTCATCTGTTATTGTTGTTTCCACTATTTTGCATATTCGCTGCGCTTTTTTCTATTTTTTTTTTTGCTAGATATTTTTTGTTCCGTTTAATTTTTTTCTGTTTATATTTAATTTCAAATCAATGGGATTTCGCCATGGGAATTGGGTCGAAGGGATATTGGGGGTATTCCTCTGTGTATTGTGAGGACACAAGCGAGCTTTGCTTCATTGAAATTGCTTAAAATTTAACCTTTTCTTTTATGCATTTTTTTTTTGGCCAACAAAAATTCGCAATGTATGTGCAAGGTGGATATTTCAATGGGGGGATTGGTCAATTTATTTTGTGGTTTTTAAACTGTGGCAGCCAGCGTTGCATATTTAACGGTTCACCTGCGGTTGTGCGCGTGTGTGTTAGTGTTGGGGAGTGCAATAAATAAAACGGTATTGAGGGAAATCAAATTTAAAGCACGTGCGTGCATGCAAACAAAATGAAACTAGTCCGTTTTATTTCGAATTTATGCCTTTTTTCCAAGTTTAATTCGATTTTCCTTTGAAATCGATGAATCTTTAAAGTAGTCAAAGAAATCTGACAGGATTTTACTATATTTGTTAGAATATCCAATTTTGTTTTTTATTTTTTTATGATTAAATGTCTCTTCATTTTATACATATTTTATATATATAATTTTAATATATATATAAACTTTATTATTGCTACTGTTATTGTTGTGTTACTGTAATGTTTTTTGAAACACATTTCTATATTTATTTTGATGATGATGATAAAGATGATAATCAATCAATTCATTATATATATCGAAATTCGGATATAATCAAAATTGGCCATTCAGAGGGACAGACGAACATGGGTATTTTGATTTGGCTGTTAATGCTTCACTTCTGCCTAAAATTATAAAGCTCTGCAAGGGTATAATATATAAAATAAACAAATTGCCATAATAAATAATTATATTTTATATTTAATTATATTTTAAAATAATCATATACAAAATATAAAAATATGATTATAATCATACAAAATATGGATATACGCGCTTAATTATTTTATTTACAAAAATTCAATTATCCTTCAATAAAGTCCGTCCAAAGGAGCGCTAGCAAAAGCTAGCTCTCTTACTCTTTCTTATTGGCCAGAAATTGAACAATTTTACCGGGAAAAATATTTAATTTCTGTAGACTTTTCAGAGATAAAGAAATTAATAAATTAACTTTAAACACGAAGGGAAGCTAACTTCGGCACGCCGAAGTTGCAGCTTGCAATTGGTTCATTATAATTTAGTTCAATTTGATCAAATGAAAAGAAAAACTATCAGGAATTATGTACCATATATGTATACATAAATAAATATCATAAAAATTCGCTTTTAATATTTTACTATTCATATTAAATTTACAGTTTTACCGTAACATTCAAAGTTGTGAATTTTCCTCTACATTTAACGATAATTTCTATTACAGCAAATGGCAAATGAAAAATGATTTTAGCTCTAAATTTACAGTTTCTTCGTTTCTGGTCTTAAAACTCCAAACGTAATGTGCATTTCCCATACCTTTGGCTTTCAAAAATCTCTGTGAGCATTTTCAATTTCTATATATATATTTTTTGTGGTGAGATAACTTTTGAAATCAAAGCTATATGGCTGGGCGAAATGAATGTGAGAATGAGTCGGCCATGTCGCTCTAACAAATTGGCAAAACGAACTGAAATCGATTGGAAGTGGGCCTAAAAGCGATCTAAAGTGGACGCGCCGTGTCTTGTGTTCCTCTTGGCCGTTTTATAGGCCCACGCACACGAGATATAGACAGTGGGACAGACATGCGATAAATCGCCTCTGATATTTATAGAGGAGTTTAGTTCAACGACACACCCAGCAAATCAAGAAAAACCCAAAGAAGAGGAACAAAAAAAAAAAACTAAACTAAAACAAAACACGGGGCAAATCGGGGCTAAGTTGGCTAAGATGACCTTGCGATACCCTTCCATGCGGGCTAAGATCTTCGCCTCCAGTCCGCCATTGGAATCGATTAATTTATGGACAGGCACAGGGGCCCACTTCCCCCGGTAGCGAATGTACTCGGTGGGGGGAAGGCAAGGGAAGCCAAGGCAATGGATGCGACCCAATGGCGAAGGACACAGATATCTGCAAGCACGTACGGGCACTGACAGACAAACAGAGTAGCAGAAACAATTATTTAAATAATAATAATGAACAAATACAAATATAATAAATACAGATCAGCTATATTTTAGTGAACAATAAGCTAAAGGTTAAGGTAAATCCTCAAAGTTTAGATTGACTTTGAAAAGCAAACCCAAAACGTATTAGAATAATTCATATTTTTTGAATAAAAAGTAATTCTACTTCGTATTATTTGAGATGTTGTTCATTCTGCTATGAAGACTCTGCCCTTGTTACTTGATAAATATTTATTGGAATATCATTTTTGATGCAACCATTATAAATACCCCATGTGTATTAACTATATATTTCTCTGCGTGCACGCAACTTTGGCCCTGTCATCATCGGCAAATATTCAAGACATTTTATAGTACGCGCGTGTCCATCGATAAGCAGCAGCCCTTTCCGATTTCTCGCTGATTCTCGCTCTCGCTCTCGTTCTCGCATTCTCGTTCTCGCTGCTTATGTGTCCTATGGCATTGAAAATGTCGTAAAACTTCAGGGTTAAAAGAGAACAGGCACCGCGACGACTGCAGATGCAAGGCATCAAACATCAGAAATCGGAAATAAATGTATAGCATACCAGAAACCAACTTACAAAATAAGAAGTGATTTCCAGATTTCGATGTAAGATACGAGTGCAGATGAAAGTAACGAGTTATAAATAGTTACATATTTAACAGATGCCTCTTGACCTTGGAATTTTTATCAATAAGTTTAAAAAGCAATAAAAGAAGGGATAACTAGTTGCTTGATTTTTAGCAACTCAAAAAAAGCCAGAGACAGCTGCTAATCCGTCTGAATTATTGTATTTTTAGAAGGTTGAGGGATAAATAAAAAGAGGCACACTTTTAAAGGCTATAATTATACCCTCATACTGCATATTATACTTTTCTAAATTTAGTATGCATGTGAAGAGCTTTAAAAAAGGCATAAAATCCCACATGAATGTACTTACAATTAATATTTGGAATATGCAACTTAGATCATAACTGAAAGCACATACAAATATGTGACATAATTTAAATTGTTTCTTAACATCACCGAGACATGTTTAGTTTAGACCTATATCTTTTATGGCTGACATCGAAAACGATCACCAGAAAACATATGTAATAGCCCTCCCCTTCCCTCCCTCTACACCTTCATCAAATTCGGCATTTGATTCTGTGCGTTCTTTGCTTTGATTTCGGTTCGTTCGATTTAAAATAGTTTATTTATAGAGCGACAGACTCGGGGTGACAAAGCGCGATGGGTGCCACATACGGCGATACTCGTACATTTTCCCCAATAATTTGGCAAGTTGAAGAGCCCATTTGCTATTCCAGTTCTCCGATTTGCGATCTATGCAAAAAATCGATAAATCAATCCAGACGGGATAGCAACAGGTGAAGATATTTAGACCTAACAACGAGAGTGAAAGAATGAGACCCCAGTGCATGTTAAATACATATATCATTTGGTTTTCTAGTTCTCCGAAATCATTGATGAAGAGATGTGACAGTTACAATAGCGAGAGAAGGAGCAACGAGAGCGAGAGAAAGTGTAAAATGTGCGAGTCTGTAATTATTTTGCAAATTGAAAAGCTCATTTGCCTTTCAGATCTCCGATTTACGATTCACGCACAATCGATAAATCAATCGGAAGAATCAATCTAGCCAGAAAGCCAACAGGTGGAGAGCAACGAGAGCGACCAACGAGAGTGAGACATGAGAAAGCGAGTCCTAGAGAGGCAACTAGTGGGAGAAGTAACAAAAAAAAATATATATATATATATGGTATAAAATTGCCGCTAATCAAAAGCTGCACGAATATTGTGAAATGTTGCGGCAGGTGGGCGACTTTCAGGAGGCGGCAAAAAGTGCCAGCAGCAATAACTAATCAAAACCGAGTGACGATGGCCAAAGGGGGCGGAATAGCGGCATAGCTGGGAGAGGGGAGTTCGGTTTAGGTCTACGGATTGTAAACTTGGTCCTTACGCTCGCACATGGAACATGGCAGCAGCTGCAGACATATTCAACCGTTGCCGTTGCCGCCGTTAGAATTCATTTTAAATAGAGAAAAATCGCAGCTACACTGGCACGAAATCACGAAAAGTTTTAATTATTTTCTAACAGGCGAACACACACGCAGGAAAAGCAAAAAAAAGCTGGCAAAGAGAAAGAGAGAAAACCACACACACACATAAAGCAAGAGCAAGTGGGGGAAAGGAGAAGTGTTGCCGCGGGCATTTCAGTTTCAGCCAACAGTTTTTTACCCACTTTTGTGTGTTCCATAAAAAGGATAAATCTAGCTAAAGTTTAGAACCCATTTTTAGTCCAAAACTTTATTAAGTCCGCTTATTGCCCATTACATTGTGTGACGGAAGCCTAAAACTATTTGTTACGCCTCCAATCTCATTAATTCAAATTTTTTTTTTATCTAGAAAAAATGAATAATTTTGAATTAAAAAAAATAAAAGTTTATTTTATTTTAGGAATTTTTAATTCTTTACTTAATGTATTTAGAAAATATGGCAGCACAGGCTTATGTACATTATCGATAAAAATCATAAACAGCTCGATTAATATGAAGGAGTTTATCGTTGACGATTAAAAGAAGGAAAATAAAGGATAATTTTATTTCAAGTCTTAGATACCTAAACTTATGCTTAGAAATATCCCACCAGTGAAGAACTATCCAATGCCCAAGGATATTTGGCTAAAAAGAAAAAAAAACGCTCAAGTATCGGGAACAGTCTTGTCGTTGACCTGGAATTGTCAACACCCAGAATGTTGATGGGTGACTGTGGAATTTCGGCACGTCTTGGGCGAAGGGGATCCATGGGAAAATGGTCCTGCAAAATTGTGTCCTGCGGTCTCTCTTTTAGCCATGCCCCCCACCTCTGTCACTTCCGCAGAGGAGAGGGAAATTAAATACGTTAAATAACCTATATATGTATGTACATACATGCACGTGCGGGCACACACACGCACACTCCCACACAAAAACACATTCCCACGGCAATTTGTGGTCATTTCCTTTTTCATCAGCTGCGGCAATAATTCCTTGGTCCTCGTTTCATCTCCTGCCACCTCCGGTGCCTACTCTTCAGCTTCTTCTTCTTTTTCTTCTTCTGCCTCCATTTTCGCCTCTTCTTCTTTGGGGCTGTTTTCTTTGGTTCGCTTTTGTTTACCGTTAGCTCTCTGCAATTGCGGTACGTGCAGATGCCCAGGCTATCTACGTGTGTGGAAGCGAGACGGTCAGCGGGCGAGGGCAGTGGCCGAGAGCGAGATGGCGCTTTAGCTACCGTAGGCAGCAGCCTTGCATAAATATTTTGTAGCTCGCTTTTCGACAAATATTTTGCCACAAGGAAGAACAAAAAAAAAAAAAAGAGAGAACAAGAAGAATAAGGAGCAAGGAATTCAACCATACTTTTAAATTAAGTCTGGAACGGAATCGAGAAACCCCTGATGAAATATTAATGTTGTGCTTAAGATATAGCAGAGAAATAGATATGTACATATACTTCCCCTAAAACGAACTCTAATCAATTTTAAGTACATTTTTAAGATGCATTATTTAACATGGCCTGTAGTATTCTATACTGATGAGTGCGTATTGCATGGCCTAGACGTAATAGATTGCACATCGTTTGATCACGTCTTTATAAACATATGTATGATTTCCTTGTGTTTAGAGTAGTCATTGGATATTAATTGTCACTGTAGTTGAAAAATTCCAACACATCCAATACACGTTTTCTTAAAAACCCCAAAATCTTGGTACAACAAAATCAGCTTGCTCAACAGTAAGTGGTACAACGTGAAACGCACTCCCAAAATCTCTTTTTGCTCACTGATTAAAGCGTAAAACCGAACTGAATTCAAATGAAATACATAAATTTTGGAATGCAATTTGGTAGTTCATGCGGAATAATGCTCTAAGGACGTTGCATATGCTATCTCTCTCCGATCGGCTGTCGGTGTCTGTTTGTGTGTGTGTGTGCGTGCTTGTGCATGCGAGGACATGTGGTTGCATGTGCAAGAGCCAAAATGAATGACAAACTTTTGTGCGAGCGGGACGGGAGCATGTCTCTGGGGCATTTGCATAAATATTGCCTCTGCTTTTGCCTCTTCCTCTATTCCCCTATTCCTCTACTCCTTCTATTCACCGTTCTTCTCTTCCCCCCATTCCCCCGTTTGCCAAAGCTATCTCTGTCCCACTTGAGGGCTCTAGAGCTGCGTGTGGCGGAGGCGGCGGCGGCTTCGTCGGTGGCCGCTAGGTGGCGCTGTAATCAACTGTGTCAAAATGCCAGCGCAGAAAGTCAAAAGTCGTCGCTGTCAAGTGAAGAAAAGGGCAGAAAAGGCCAAAAAGAAGGGGAGGGGGTGGGGCGAGAGGTGGCGTGAAGGCAAGTCAAATTTTAAACACACACCACACTCTCACACACACACACACGTCGCCCCTCGCACTCACAGTCAAATTTCAAGGCACCTCCTGCCCAGCATCAGACTTTGTAAATTGAGGTTAAAACCGAAGCAAAGAAGCCAAAGAGGGGGAAAAAAACGAACGCACAAGGAGGCAGAAAAAGGAAACAAGAAAAGCAAAAAACTGTCAACTTGACAAGCATGTACATGTCTGTATGTGTGCGTCGTCCCATCTCTCTCCACCCACCGATGAAAGGTAGCCGGAGACGTGCAAAGCGTTGCCTCCGTCTCGCTCTCTGTCATCTGTCTTCTTACGAACTCTGTTTTTTTTTGTTTTTTTTTTTTTTTGCAATGTCTCGCTCTGCTTTTGTTGTTCTTGTAATTGACACTTAAACTCGAAATTTGACGCAAATTGCTAAAGTACAATGAAAAATAAAATAAACCAATAGGCAAGACAACGACCAACTTGATACTCTTTAAGATTAAAGATGTTTTTTTGGAAACTCATTTGAATTAAGTTTATTTTTGCCACCAATTCTATTCCATAAATAATTACTTTCTAGATTTGATATTTTTGAAATAAAGTAGCGTAATTAAAACAATGATTTCAATATTCTCAAGTTGAATTAAATTTATGATTTAATTTCTTAAAATGTTCAATAGTTCCTTCAACCTTGTGCTTGAACAATTGATTCCATTAAGGGGGAGGAACCAACAGTTAACTGTTTCGGGTTGTGGAAGTTGCTGGTTCTGTTATTCCCATAAAACGGTGCAACCCATTTGTACCCTGGCAGCGGGTGCTGAAGTGTCCTGTGCAACTGTAATCAAGGCGAGCAGCAGTTGCATGCAGTTGAAGTGCCGCATGCGGAAGTCTCTGCCGCGTCTCTGCTCAGGATTAAATCCTTGCTTGCTTGCGTCATAACCGCGCTCCTTGACTATGCTCCATCTCGCTTGTGGCACACCGAGAAGAATTTACTACAAGGAATATGATATATATTTTATTATATAATTATACCTAATATTTATATTAATATAAGGACATACAGTATGTTTATAACGAATTATTCATTAGCGGTACAAGTACTCTAAAATTCGAACTAAGAACGGTCTTAGCTTGTTGAAATCTACAAGGATTATTCAGTATCTAGTATCTTGTGTCTAAAAGTTACCTATGCGCCTAGACAGGTGTAAATTAATGAAAATTTAACGGAGAAAAGCCTTTGGCTACCGGCTATTTTATGGTGGGGGAGAGAGCCATTATTTTGTTCAGTGCACACACACTCACTCGCTCGCCACCTGTACATAATGAATTGTAATTTGAACAGACGCATGTGTGCGTCATGTATGTAGCTCTGTGTGTGTGTGTCGGCTATTAACTTAAATTACGTAGCATACTTTTGTGCGTTGCCTGCGGATTTAACAGCTGCCTTTCACACACACGCACAGCACAAAGCCAGCGCATTAAAGTCGGCAAAGAGGAGAAAAAAAATACATATATATATATATATATATATATATACATATATAAAATAAAATGTAAAAAGAAATATATATGTATGTATTTATATAAAAAAGAGGAGAGAAATGAGAACAGATTTATTGTTACCAGCAGGTGGAGGAGGTGGGAATTTAAGTGTCGCCTTGATTAAGGCCCACAAAAACATTTCTCACTCAACTCAGACATTTGCATAGTTATGTTTGCCATTTAACACATGTAATATGCCAGCGCCCTCCAAATGGATTTGGATTTCGACAGGAGAACACACGAAAGCCACAGACACACAATGGGAGCCAAATGCGGAGAGATGCGGGGCCCGGAATGAGATTTCACAGATAATTTGACAAAAATGCTGATTGTTTTTAATTTATGCAAGGGCCTCTTTAGTTGGCCAAATTGTTTAGACATGCAAAATAAATGTTTACAGGGGAAAATCAGTGTGGCCAATAAAATAAATGTCATGTTGTATCCTGTGGGCGTTGTAGTGTGTTTGCGGTTGTGGGGGAACAGGTGTCAGGACCGGAAGCGGAAACAAAGTTCGCACTTGCCTTCCACCAACTACAACAACAAGAAAAAAGCCTGTATCCAGCTTTACTAATTCATATGCGATTAGCCCAACGGATTAGGGTTTGGGCAGGTGGCATGTGGCAACAATGTTGCGGTTTCTACCTGTGTTGCAGCACCGAAAACCGAGAACTGAAACCCAAAAACAAACCACAAAATGCAGCACGAAACTGACAAAGAGAGCAGAGGGTGGGAAAAAAGTGTACAGTAGTACAACAAATAACACATTAGAAAGGTCTGTGCCTGAGCAATATCTTAAGTGGATCAATAATAATAATATTGATTAAAAAAGTACGCTTTAAACATGCTTAAATGTTAATTTGTTGTTTAATAAAATACCCAAAAATGTTGATGTATTAGTTTTAGTTGTAGAAATGTTTGTTTCTTTGTTATAAGGTTTGAAAAGTTTTTAAGATCAACTTTTAGTATTAGAATTTAAAGTATTTCCTTTGCTGAAAACATTTTAAAATGCTTATTAAAAAAAAATTAATAAATATATTGGGGCGTGCATAAAAAAACATTTTAAGGTATGTTTCTTATCAGTATCTAAATATCTTTTCTAACCATTTTTTTTTTATAAAATACTCTTTACAATTTATTAAATATTTGTTTTTTAAATAAAATAAAATAATTTTATACAATTTTAACCTAAATTATATTTCACTGATTCTTCTTAATTTTTCATTCGCTCTAAACTCGCCCAGCTCTCGCATTGAATTCAATTTTGGGAAAGACAAATACTTTTTAATTATTTATTTATGCATATGGGCAAGTGGGGCGGGGTGAGGGCGGCGTGTGCCCTCATTAAGAAAACAAATGAAAACGGGGGGACGGTCTGCTGGGGGCCCATTCACAGGCAGTTCAGTTGACGCAGTTGTCAGACAGCTTGGCGCTGTGTGCGCGACCTTCGCTGGCGGCCACAATGGGGGCGGGATGTTAACCCGCAGCAACAGCAGCAGCTTCCGCCCGCGTCCTTGCCCGGCACGCATGTTGCGTATACGCAGCGTGGTCGCTGTCGTTCCAGCTTCCACTCCCACTCCCGCTCCTGCTCCTTAACCGTTTCTTCCTTTTCCGCCTCGGGCCAAAAATGGAATGACAGGCAAAGTGAAAAAATGGCAAGAGGCCCAGGCGGGCATTAAGGGATAAGCTCGCTGTGAATATGTTAATTGTGCCGCCGCTGTATGAGTGTGTTCAGTGTGTGTGTAGACAGTGCAAGAAAAAGGGGTGAAAATCCAAACGAAATACTCTGAAAATAAAAGTAGAAACTAAAGTATGAAATGAACTAAAATTTAAGGTATACATACACTCAGATTGAAGTTGTATTTACTCAATTAATTCATTATTTTTCTACCATTAAACCTCTGTTTATTTTTTCTTTTTGTGTATCAGGGGGGAGCCTGCGGGTGGCTGCTAATGGGCGGCGGCAGGGTCCATAAGGGGAGAGAGAGAGAAACTGCTGACAATGGAAATGTATTATAATTGGAGAGGGAGACAATTTCGTTAGAGATTGATGATGCCTTTGTGGGTAAGCGCTATTCCTAAGTGGATAAAAAGCTGAATTATCGATATGTGCTATGGCCAAGCATTGTGTGTATTATGCCGGGAATATTGTGGATTTTGTGAATAAAGAACTATATATTGTATATACTGTACATGGGTAGAGAATATGCATTAAATCTAAGCTGCCATGAGCATGAACCGCATTTTATTTCAAATAATGAAAGTTAAAATGATAATAGATCAACACAAACTCATCAAATCAGAAGTCATGGTCACACTATTTTCCAATTGATTAACACAAACTCAGCGGTCGAATGCCCATCAAAATCCTGGCCACATTATCCCTCAGCACCGGATTCATGGTCCTCTGCTTCTCCAGACTCACCGGCTGGGCATGCGCCTGCGACAGCTGATAGAGATCGGCGTAATACTCCATTCCCGGTATGCCCACAGCATTGAAGCTCGCCGACACCTCGGTGCAATCGATAATCGAGGTCTTGAGCGGTGTGACCAGCAGTGTGGAATAGTACGGCACCTTCTTGCCCTCGATCAGTTCACGGACTAGGAGTACGGCCGTGCGGGATCCGGCCAATAGGTTCCATCGCGACCAACTGAAGTTATGCGATTGGGCCAGGGTCGAGAGGCAGGCGTAGCAGTGCATCTCCATCACGTAGTTCTTCTCGCAGGAACCCTCCGTGTAGCAGAAGGCATCCTCGTCCGGAAAGATGTCCACGGCGGACAGGATGAGGGTGGCCTTGAGCTCCGCCAGCGATAGCGTCTTGCCAATCATATCGGTAATGACCTGAGTGCTGCCTCCCTGAAAGTTATTGACCGTATAGCCCGACTCCGTTATGGTCATGTCCAAGCTAATCAGCGAGGCTGTGAAGCTAAACAGGATTGTGCCAGGACTGAAAGGCAAACGGCAAAAACACAGTTATTTATCGCATTAAACTCAATCTATCATATATACCCACTTCTTCATATCTGGTCTCAGGTCCCAGGTCTGGTACGGCATATTACTGTATTTGTTCAATGCAAAGCCAAAGATTCCTGAGATTTGACAAGGGATTAGGCCTTAGCTTTTCCTTAGCTTTTAATTGCCTTCCTTGGCACAAGTTCTTACCCAGTCTTCCGGTTCGGAACTGTATGGAGAGCTTGTCCTCGTTGAACTTGGTATCGTGAACATCGCGGGTACTCCACTTGCCCTGCGTTATGGCCGCTGTGTTGCTGAGCTTCTTACGGCTGCGTTTAAGGATGATTTCAGTTTTATGAGTAAAAATTTAAATTTAAAATAATTCTATTATAAAATGCTAAATCAGATTAAACTCTTCTCTTCGTTAGAGATATGAATATATGAATATATATGAATATATGAATAATGTTTAAATTATTTTTAACAACGTTTAATAAGTCACAAAATACATTGAGTAATTAATAAGAAGCAATTCATAGCATGTCCGTTGCCTCGTAAAATATATTTCAAATTTTTAATATAAAGCAGGTTCTGGCATGTCGTTTGCCCCATCTCAGGTGCTATTCAATATTATGCATTTCAATTACACTCTGTAAAGGGGAGATTCTGGTGTCTGCCCCGCAATCGGGGGAATGGAAAACCCCGATCAATCAATCTGCCAATTAAGGACCCATCGTTACCTTTCACTGTCAGTGGTGTCGCTGTGGCTCGAGGGACCCAGCAGGTCGTGCAGGGTATTGGCCGCCGTGGAGGCTGCTCCTCCTGCTCCACCTTCGAGCAGCTCCACCAGGCTGTCCACATCCTCGTCATCGTCCTCGCTGCTGTCCATGCTGTTGGAGCGCTTGGTCGTCGTGGCCTGGTCCGCGTCCGTTTCCGTTTCCGGCGGCAGCTGCGAGTCCTTCACGAAGGAGATGCCCGTGTAGTAGGCAAAGGCAGCGGCTGCCGTGGCTGGCTGAAGGACATCCACTAGCTCCTGGCTGAGCGGCTGAATGTCCTCGCCGGACAGATTGCCATCGCCGAGTCCGGCTGCATCCTTTTCTCCAGCTGTGAAATTCTGGTTGATCCTTAACGTGTTTTGGGACCTAGAGATGATCCTACTCACCTGCCGCCTCACTCGCCTTGGATCCGGTGGGCGATAGCTGCTCGGATATCTGCTGGATAAGCTCCTCCTGCTGATCCCTGGGCAACTGCATGAGCCACAGCCTATCCATGTCCTCGATGAGCTGCGAGAAAAGGTATCCCTGGTGGTGGTGGGCCGCCGGCGAGGGTCTTGGCGCCATTTGTCGGAACTTGAGGAGCTTGTCGAAGCACAGCGGCGGAAACATCTCTGCCGGCTCCTCGGTGTCGAGGAACTCGGCTCCCAGGCCTGGTCTCGAGTTCAGATTCAGTTCGCCTGGCGTCACCAGCAGCAGCTGCCGCTGATCCTCTTTCGCTGATCCCCTGATTTCCCCTGGCCCCTGGCCCAGTCGGATGTGCGTTTGGCGGGCCAGAAACATGACCTTTCGCTGCCGCAAACCTGTGCTCTCCGAGACCGGCGTGGTCTGCTCCAGCCGCACGCAGAATCCCTGGGGCAACCGGGGCACCACAAAGTCCTTGACCAGGCCATACAAATCCACGTCGCTGGGTATGGCACGCAGATCGAAGTCATTGATCTCACGGAGCACCTGCTGCCGCGAGGCATCCGCAAGGTCGGACTTCTGGGAACGCATTCTCCTGGCCAGCGGACAGCGGGGTGAACTCTTCAGGGGACTGGGCTGGGCATGGGTCGAGAGGGGTGTGGCCTCCGTGGGCGTGGCCGTTGTACCCGCCGCCGTGCCACTCACAGCGCCGGTGATGGCATCTGCTTCTGCATCTGCTGCTGCCTCGTTCTTGGGATGCTTTAACTCTGGCTTCACACCATCAGCCAGTTCCATTTCGAGGGTCTCCACATGGGTCTCCCAGCGGCAGGCCACCGGTGGCTCGAACCAGATCACGGAATCGGGTAGCCTTTACATTTATATTGATTGATTTTTTTGATATTAAATATATGCAACCGGAGGAGCAAGTGACTTACTGTAGGGTGACCAGGGCCAGCTTGTCCAGGGCCGCCTCAATCATCCGCATCTCGGCCTCAATCTCTTCGGGCAGACGTCGCACTCCAGGCAGCACTGGAGGCGGTGGCTTGTAGGTCTGATAGTATTCCTTGTGCACCAAACTGTTGGCCGAGGTGACTGTGTGTAGGAAAAGTAAGAGTACATCATGAATCGTGAATCCAGGAGGTGGCTTCTTTCGGACTCAACTGGTGCGTATGAAGGATCTGGCATTCAGCTGCTTATCCTGCTGCGGTGTCTCCAGGAAATCAATGCAGTAGACACCACCGATAATGCGATATTTGCGCAGATTGACATCCGTCTCCAGCATGCCATAGGCCTCCGGTCCAATGGCCCTGCGATGGGCCTTGCTCAGCTCATCCTCGTACTCGGCATACAGCTTGTCCACGTCGTAGGTGCGCTCCCGGGGCGGTTGGGAGCTGGCCGAGTGCTGGTCCTGGGTCAACTGCTCCAACTCCGAGAGCGGTATATCCCGGCCGCACTCGTCCAGCATGGCCTGCAGAATCTCCTTGCGTTTGCGCCACTCGCGTTTCGTTTGCCGCAGGATGTCTGTTGTGGTGGTGAGTGGGAAATAATCAAATCAAAATAATTAAATAAATAATAACTTCCTAAAAGGGATCTAAAGCTCTCTCACTGGCATTGGCAGAGCGAGCATGCTTGAGGCAGTAGCTGCTGCAGTAGTCACTGAAGTGATCATAGTTCAGCCAGAGTCCCCTCAGGGCTGAGCTCTGCAGGTGAACCGTGGGCGGCAGGGATATTTGCATTTCAATGGTGGGAAAATCAATCTCATTGTGGGCCGATTGCTCGCCTATACGGGCCTTGGGGTTGACAGCTCTGACAAGGTTGATGGGGATTAATGAGGACTACTATACAAGTTAATCATTGTATTTATGATACTTACATCTGGGCATCCTTAGAGAAGGTCCACACAAAGCTCTGAAACACCTCCGAGCTGTAGATGTGCTTGGAAACCCCAGGCCTATCGATTCTGTAGACAGAATTATGAATTAATAAACACTTGTGTGGGTTTTCAAGGTATCTTCTTCTTCACTCACTCCATATCCCTTTCAATGTGCGACATGGTCTTGTAGGTAAACTCATCCAAATGTTGTCGCAAAAAGACCCGCATCTCCGTCTTAAGCTTCCGGAGATCGGCGGCCACATGAATGGATCTCTGCTTGAAGGGCAGCATCTCGTCCAGTTCGTTGAGTATCTGAGACACACACACACACATCAAGGTATAACCTTGGATATATCGCAATCTCTTTGACGTACTCACCCCCAGCACCTCTTGGATCCGCTGCGAATAGACATCACCCAGTCGTCCCTGCTGCTGGCGCAACGAGATCCTGGTCAGATCCGGCACCTGGGCATCCTGGGTGAGCAGCGTGCGCTCGTCGGTGCGCAGCAGCCAGTTGCGGGACTCCAGGTGACGCTTGGCTATATCCGTGTGCCACTGGTGGATGTACTTGCGCAGGTCACTGGGACTGGCGGCATTTGGGAGGCCATTGCAACGCATGAACTTCTCCCAGTCGCGCTCGTGCCGCTCGCCATCCTTGATGGCCTCGATGGCCGTGCGGACGGCATCGAAGAAGAGCATGCTGTCCTTGAGCTGAGAGCGCCGTTTCCGGTTCTCGGCCACTTCCTGCTGCTGACGATGCTTGGCCTGCTCCATCTCCAGCTTCTTGCGCTGGCGGGCCTCCTCCAGCTTCTTGAGTCTGTCGAGAAGTCGAGAAGTGGGTTGTCTCTAAGGATGAACTTTCTACGGATATTGTTTTGTGTGTAAAGCCCACTTCTCTTTCTCCATTTCGATTCGCAGGAGCTCCGCCTGCTCCGCCTCCAGGCGGGCCTTCTCCTTCTTCGAGAGCTTCTTCTTGGGCGGCTGTCCATGAAATTTGCATCATCATCATCATTATGGTTATTAGCATCTGTCCGGGAGAGCTCCTGCTTACCATCTTATCCTTCTAACTGGTTTCTGTACCTGAACAGCTGAACCTGAACAGCTATTGATCCAACACAAGTCCTGGGTCCTGGCAACCCGGACAACTCGGCTCTTGTTTGGTTTTGTTTTGTTTTTTGCCCGGGCAACAATCCTTCCTGGCCTCGCCATAATTTCCCTAATTAAATATTCAATGGCAGCTTAGCGCGCAGCCCGAAAATGTTTACCAAAAACAGTCCAAAGAGGTGGCGGGGAAACTATCCGGGCAGCTGGACAGTTCGGTTATCCGGGGGAATATGCTGCAGGTGACAAGGATTGCCTGTGGGCCTGAGGGAATTCCGCCTTCAGCTGGGATTTCGGACGAAGTGAGAAGACAGCCACGATACCGCGGGCACCTTGGGCACCTTGGGGAGCTGCAGCTGCCTAATCTAGAAAGGCACTGAGCCGGATATTAAACCAGAAAAGGAAAGGAGACACGGGAAAGGCGTACAGAGAGTCTAATTGCTGGCCATATTTTTTGTAACTGGAACAGTGACAAAAGGTGTTGGGATATTCACAATTAGCTAGTAAAATCATCAAATTAAATAAATTTAAATTTGACTTAATTCTTAAATAAAGATGATTGAATTGCTTGAATTTTGATACACCCCAATTTCAATTAGTGATTCCTTTGCGCGTTAATAACTGCCAAATGTTCAAATCAATTGCAATAAATTATATTCCTCTTTTTGGTTGTTTGTTTGACCAATTAGTAATTACAAAATATTTGTCATGACAGCGAAGGGCTGCAAAATTTTAACGCTGTTTTGGATTCCTGTAGGAATTTCAACCACTTTTATATTAATTTTATTGATTTCGGTGTTTTATTTTTTACCCTCTGTCTTATTTTTGTTTCGTTTTGAACCTTGTTTCCATATCACCTTTTCGCTTAACATTTGCCCCCCGAAGCCATTGGCTCATTTAAAGCAGTTTATTTTCCTCTTTTCCCAAGTTGATTTTCGCTACCAAGTTTCGCCGCAAGTTCTCCCCTTGGCCCCCATTTGGACCATGTGAGCCCCAAAGAGTCCTGGCCAAGTCTCTGTGTCTTGGGTTTCCGCATGTGTCAAGGTGACAACGCCGCTTAATTAAAGGCCTATTTAAATTTTTAGCCCCGGCTAATTGCGGACTTATCACACTAACAGCACGTGCCTGGGGGTTGATCTATGTTTGGGTTAAGCAACTTGAGGATTTTACTCACTTCACTGCGTTTCAATCCTCTGTCTAAAAATTATAATACCCAGCAAGGGAATAAAATGACATACTCTAAAGAGTTATGTGAACAATTTGAAAAAAATCAGAGTCAGAGTCAGAGTCAGAGTCAGAGTCAGAGGCCACAGGACATGCCGTATAATCCCCTTCCTTGCCCCGAACTGCTGCTCCTTGCTCTGGCTCTGACTTATAATGTGATATAATTTGTGTAAATAATACAGATTGTGGGGCCACTGGTTGTTGGCATGACAGTGCCTAGAGACTGGGGGCGTAATTAGTTTAAATTGGTTGCGGGGAAGTGGCACAAAATGGCAAACAGAAAAAGAAAAACTGCAAAATGGGAAATGGAAAATGGCGGGTTGAGTGGTGAAATGGTGGGATTTGTGCCAGATGCACAATAAAAATTTATCATACGCACCGTTGACGTTGACAGATCGTCCAGCTGAAGCGTCCTGCTAGTTGTCAGGCGACAAAAGCGATAAAAAGTGAGGATTTAGAAACTCCTTCAGCCAGTGATGAGTCAATATTCCAGCTTAAAAATGTAAAAAACACTCATGAAATGAAAAACATATTTGTTAACTGCTAGTTTAATTTATACATATATGCAACATTTCCAGGGTTTTTTAGTTTACATTTCTATAAATCAAACGTGAAATCCGGGCAACACTGCCGCACAGCACAGCACAGCTCATCCTGTGATGGCTGTGCACATCCTTGCACTCCTTTCCATCTCCGGCTGAATGCCACACGCTCGAGTGAACTCTGCAATCTGACAGAAATTGGTGAATGGCGAATGGCGAATGGTTAAATGCTCCGTGTTGCAAATGCAAATGCAACTGCAACTGCAGCTCAAGCGGAAGCTTCTGCCGGAGAGTTTCCTTTGTTTAACCCCATGATGTTGAGATGATGATGACGATGACGATGACTACGATGATACGCATTGTCTGGCTGCCTTTTCTCTCGCCTCGGGTGTGAAAAGGCGCCTTCTGAATGCTAAATTACATACAATCCTCCCAGCACAGAGATTAGCTTTTGAGTGATATATACTACACACAGCATCAGACATATATATGTGCTGTTTATTGTATCTATTCATCTCAAACAATTAAAACATTGAGGGAAATATACACCATTACCTGTGGCTTTATATATGTATGTATATTTTTTTTCAACATTTTTGTGCCTGTTAAATTTTCCTTTCTTTTTTTTTTGCTTGATTCTCCCAGTCGATGTTGTAATTATGGCCATGTGTATGTGTATATTTCTGGGGCTATCACTGGTGTCCAACTGGGCGAGAATGATTCCGGTTATGGCACATCAGGGGGCCGCCCTGAGCTGAGTGGATGAGGCCGATGATGGAGGGTGTGAGCCGAGGTGGAATGCTTTCTTAATGTGCTCGATGCGACGTTGATGGCATTGCAAATGTGCACACGCTCGGGTCCCCAAAAACCTGTGGCAAATGTGGCAGAGTGAGTTCACTGAGAAAAATTCAATGAGTAGTATAAAAAAATATAAAATATATTATTACGAAAGTCAGGGGAGTTAGAAATTAAAATAATATAACTACGCATGATTTCAAATATTAAAAATTACATCACCATCTAAAAATATGTGTCGTTTACATACATTTTTCTCTATGTGTCTCAAGTACTTAGCAGGCTGACAGAATCGGACAACCTCCACCCTCATGTGCCCTCATGTTCGATGTCAGATTTGGAAGACTGTAGTCTGCTGAAGGAATGTGGCATGGAGGATGGGAAGATGGGAGGTAGGGCCTGCCTTTGAACACTGAAAATTGCAAATATATTGAGACATTTTCATAAGCTAAATGATGATTCCCATTTGGAGATGATCACCGAATCGTTGGCATAATTGAACCGATGGAGAGCTTTGTTTTGGTATCTTCTGTGTAATCAATGAGAAGCATACATATGCTAAAGGCTTTTGGGCAAGAGTCAGACGAGGAGGACCAGGAGTGCAGTTGTCTCAAATTGTGTAAATTATGAAATGTTTGATTTTATGCTAAATAAAGCAGTATTACCTTTAAGCATAACAGACTTTACTCGGATTTAATTTGTTATAGTATAGTCATAAAGGGGAAATGTACAGCACTCAAAATACAAAAAAGATATTGTCACTTGTTCCTTTCGCTTAGCGTTGCCACCTAGTTAGATATCGATAACAGAGAGATAACCGGAAATCCGGTTTCAGTTAGAATATTATAATAATCATTGATTTTTTATATAAAAATATAAATTTTTAATATAATAATAATAATTTTATATGCAACAAAATACAAAAAAATAAAAAACATTCATAGTAACCTTTATTCTATAATAATTTGTATTTGTTTTCTTTATTTTTCAGCTATTTCTGTGAACGTAAATCCTCATATCGTCGTTTAAACGCCTTCCTGCCCTATGCACTATATCAACAACAATAATAATAATAATTACAACAACAACTACACTTACTATCACAACAACAACAACAACAACAATAACAATAACAAAAAAGTCAACCCAAAAGCAATCATTGAAAAGCAAATATCAAGTAAAAGTTGTAATTGGAACAAATGTTGTACATACCTACGGTTAAATTGTAAATAAATTTGTACAAAAGTAATTGCGAATACACGGTCACCATAAGAAATAATAATAATAATAACATACAAATTATAATAACAATAACATTATATTAAACATAATGAGATGATAATTAGGCTTTTTTCCAAAAACAAAACAAACTCTTCGTCCGTTTTATTCGTTCATATATTTAATATGATTATGTAATAATAATTCCAAATCACTTCTCCTAATCACGCGTAGTTCTGGGCATCGAAAATAGTCGTCCTCATCGACTATCGAAGGAATATCGCAATCGGAACCATTAATCGGCCAAAGAATCTGAATTTGACGCAAATCTTTTTGGCCAGCAAAATTTAGCTAGACGACAAAATATACAAGAAGAGGAATTTTTTGCATACAAAATTTAATAGAAAGAAAATAAAGAAAACAAAACCAAAAATAAATGTAGAAGAAATAATAAAATAAACAACAAGAAAATACCAAGCGAGCGCAGAGACCCAACAATAATTAGCATTAAAAATTGGTTAACAAACGCAACACCCCCCCAAAGAGAAGGCTTGGAAGGATAAGAAGAGGATAAGTTGTACGCCCATTGTGATTATTAATTTTAGACATTAGGCCAAGAAACCAAACCGCGAGAAACCAACTGGCAAAAGCAGAGAAAAACATACACTGAATATTGAATACTGAATACTGAATACTCTACAAAAGCCAAAAATCGACCAAGAGCTAAGCAGGCAAGAGGATATCGCAACCCAGAAGCAACATTAGCCGCCCAAAAACGAACTGTAGAAAGCATTAGCCGCGAAACTCTTAGTTCAATTCCATCCAAAAACAAAAAAAAAAAAAACAAAACAACAAAAAAGCAAGTCAAAGAAAAAGCAAACCAAATGTGAAGCGTTTCAAAGGGAACCCATTGATGCGGCGCTGTTGCAGGAAGGATCAGAAACAACGATAGCTCAGAGATCTGTGAAACCCATCCTATAATCAATACAAAACTATAGGTTTCTCCTACTACGAATCGCGAGTGCTTATCCGCTTCCGTTTCCGGTACCGCTTCCACTTCCGCTTCCGCTGCCGCAACCGCTTCCGCTTCGGTTTCGAGTTCAAGTTGAAGACGCCACGCGTTTCGAGTTCGTAGCCGGTGTTCTTTTTTAAAAACAGCCGCCAGGATGACGATGTGGCAGAGTGGCGGCATGGGAGGCCATGGCTCCCAGAACAATCCATGGATGAAGCTGATGGGCATCGTGCACAAGGAGCGACGCCACACGGACAACGTCCAGAGTCAGTCCGGCTCCAACGAGCGCAACCTCAACCAGTGAGTAGCAAAGAGAATCTGATTTATATATTTATATACAAGTAATAATTAGGCATGGACCTCATATCCTTAGTTTCTTCCCTTTGAAATGAACCCAAAAGGGCCAAAAAGCAACAAGCGGAAATGGAAATGGATATGTGGCAGGGGAAGGACAACAAACTAGTGCTAAGTGTGCGGCCACATCCACATCCACTTTCTCCTTTCTCCTCTCTGTTTTTTTGTTTGTTTTGATACACTTCCTTTGGGGCGCAATAAGCGTAATTCCGCATAGTTATGCGACGGAATCGGGGGCTTAACTGGGCTCTGGCAACAAGGATATGCGACGCTGCTTGCGCAGGAAAGTATGCGGCGCCTTTCTCCTTCTCTTCGTCCGCCTTCGAATGTCGAATGTGGATGCCATGTTATGCATATTGGTCGTAAAACATGCGCAAACTGCGCAATTAAATGGCCCGCAATGCAAATGGAATGCCCAGGACATGGCCAGGTCCTAGGATGGGTTGGCTCCCCGCCTGGTAGAGAGAGTCATTTGCCACAAATCAACGCCGGCCACCTACAATTCTTGTTTTATTTCTCTGTTCTCTGTTCTCTGTTCTCTTTTTTCCTTCCTTTTTTTGTGTTGCGTCCTGTGAATGATATGTATATCCAATGGGTTGGCGGTGGCCAACTATCATTACCCAGTTCCCTGGGCTTTTAAATTGGCTATAAATGCGCTGGAGCATAAATGGATTTACACACATGCAGCTTGTTGCTGCTCCGCTTTCCCCGCTTTCCCCCTTTCCCCCATCCTTTGCTTTCCATTTTCCATTTCCATTTCCATGTTGCATGCAAATACAACTCACAGTGCAGTGACACGCCCACAGAATACTCAAAAAAAGGATATAAAAAAAAAATACCGCCCACATCGAACGCTCAGTCGAATCCATTTTCGACTTTTCCCCGCAACTTTTTGACGTGTGTTTGTGGCGACCAAGGAAGCGAAATGCAAAATGCACTTCCGCCGGATGAGGAGCCCAGGCGGAAGCTGTGCAGATTGCAAGATGCTTGCCAAAAAAATAAGTACAGCAATTTGATTGAAGCACCAACAGATGCTGTATTAAGTATATATTGGTTCCTGATTCGTGATTAAGATCATTAATAATACCAGAGAGAAATGGGAAAAGGAACTTAATTTCATGATTAGGAATTTTAATGATATAAGTGAAGAAGAGTAGAGGAATCTAACTTTGGTTTAACTCAATCGAGAGGAAAATCAATCGATTTTGGGCAAAACCGTATTTTTTAACTCCAAAGATTCGGCTCGAAGGATCAATTTTTTTTGTTAAAGGGGAGAATATAATAGAACTTCTACTTCTTCTTCTTCGAGTAATCCTTTCTACCAGTTCCAGTGAGACGAGTTTATTCCAGGACTAACACGGTCTTGTATATATTTATATCTATGTATATACACATCCATATTATCGTTTTATGGCATATCCTTCGCATTTCGCCAGTTTTATTTTACAGTGCCAAAGTTTGTTCAGCTTCAACTTTTGAATTGCTCTTCAGGACTCGATGGAATTCCGCTCTCCCTGCCGCTGCTCCCAGAACTTCAGTCGAGCGGATTAATTGAACTAGTTCCCCAATTTGCCAACTAATGTGCTCTAGGATTCAGCTAGGACCTGTGTCCTGCGTTGCCGCTTTCCGTGGGGCATCATAAACCTAGCACACACACACACACACACACACACAATGGAAAGCACTTGAAAATGAAAGGATAATAATAATATTTTTATTTTATTATATTTTTAGTTTTTCTTTCTGCGGCGGCAGCAGCATCATCAACATGTGAGAGGTCAGAGGCAGGGGTTGGGGCAGGGCTTAAGTGCACTCAAGTGCCAAAGGGGGTGCATATGCATGTCTGTGCAGGTCTGTGCATGTGTGTGTGTGTTCGTTGTGGGGGGTGGTGCTGTGTAACTGTAAATGCATGCAGCCGGTGTTGGAAAGTGCTCGCTAACTGTGCGATGATTTCGGGATTCAGCTGGATTATTTTCGCCAAGTATTTTGTGCGAAATTTATGTTCCCTCCTCCCTTGCCCTTCTTTTATCCTCTGCACTTTTCTCTGCACCTTCTCCTGTTTCCTCTTCCGTTTCCTTTTGCCCTTTACCTTGCACTTCCGCCAACGACTGAAACTTATGAATTATTTTATTGCCTTCCAAATGAATTTCAAATGGTTCATATACTTAAGTGCTGGTTTTCCAAGGGCTTAAAGCGAATTTGCCAGGACTTTGGTGGAAATCTATAGGAGCAAACTAAGGGAGGGTCCTTTTGAAGGAAGAGTAGTTTATTTTAAGGGTAAAATTTCAAATTAAAAATTATAAAAATTTAAAGAAGAACGATTTTGTAAATTATCATTGGAGCAGAATTAAAGGTTTTTGAAACTTGCACTTCACCTGCGATAATAAATATTACCCAAAACTCTCAGAGAAAAGTTGAATCAATTCTGGAACAGTTTGTCATAAAAATAAAACCAAGCCGAAAACGATTTTAATTGCCTCAAAATAATACGTGGTCAACCTACAATTTGTGATTATTATTTCCCAGAAAAGGTATCCCCATATACATATTTATGAATTTGCTCAACTGTTTTATTTATTTTATATTTCTTTGTGGAGTGCCGAGTGCCGTGCATGCATAAATACATATATGCTGAAGGTCAGGGAAGCGAACATAAAAGGGTTGCTCCTTCGGCTTGAATGGGCGTGGCAGCTAAAAAAAAAAATACAAAAACCCCTTGTTTTGCCAGCCAGAATTTTATTTGCCAATTTTACCTAGAGAGAGGCCCGCCGCCCCCCGCCATTTCCTGCTCCCTGTTTCTTCCTGGCGAGCAACAGTTGAACATTTGGAAATTTGCATAAATATCTACCCAGAGCCCCAGGGCGAAACCCCTTTTTCCCAGCTCCTTCTAAGCCTTTTCCCGCCCCCTTCTATGTTTTTTTCCCGCCCCCTCTACGGCTTTTCCCGCCCTCCCTCTACCCCTTTTCCCGCCCCGTGAATTTATAGAAATGTGCACGACACTGTTTCCATTTGCCTGGGCAGTCGGGTCTCTTTGTTGCCCTTCAAAGGCATTTGGGTCCAACATGTTCATATGAATACTTTATAAGCCTCTCTATGGCCATGTGCATATATACCCCTCTCTGTCTCCGCCCCATCTTCCCTCTCTTTTGCACTTTCGCTCAGTGTGTGTGTGTGTGTAATATTTATGCTGCGAAATGTTTGAAGTTGACGAAACCATCGACGTGGTTGTAATATTTAACGCCAACTCTCCTCCATTCGCACACACCAGGGAGAATGTGTATTTTTAAACGGAAATGTTTTCAATTTCCTGACTAAAGGAAAGGCATTTCGAAGGCACTTTTCAATTGTGGAAAATTCCATTGAAATAAATTATAAAGCAGGCGGCATCCTTGGGACCTAAAAATATGTGTGTTAATATTTTGCATTTTTATTATTAAATTTTAAGGTCAGCTTGGAGCGGCTTCCAAGGGAAATAAGATACCTAAAGAAAGTGGTTTTATTTGTAGTGTAATATTAAAAAAATACAATATAAACTAATACAAATACTATAAAATAATATAATAAAGAAGGAGGGAAAAAATAAATATGAAAATGCGTAATTATTATTCTGATTTGGGTTATATTTTAAATGAATAACAAATTATATACATTTATTTATATTTTTCTCAGTGCTTCTGCTCTTCTTCCCCCATTTTCCTTTTCCCTTTTCCCCTTTCCTCATCACCGGTGACTGAGCTATTTTGCATTGAAATTGAAATGTCCGCAGCTTTTGCCGGCTGCGTCCGCTTTTGGCCAGGTGAAAAGCATTCGCTTTTCGCCCAACTGGGCCAAAATAAATTCAGCTCCCGTCTATATATAGAAAAATATACTAGGCTATATACATATATCTCTGTATATAGAGGGACATCCTGATGTCCTTATCAAGTTGTTAGCTGCGGTGAAATTAATTGAAAGTTTAAACAAATTGAGCGAAATGAAAGGGCAGATAAAGTGCATTCTCCACTGGAGATTTGTCAATGTCCGAAGCATCTGGTATACAGGGTTCCATATACAAATAATACGTAAAATATTAATAATAATAATATGTAATAATAATATGGAATATGTAATTAATGGGATTATGGGAAACGTTTCCACTTGAGCCATCGATTTTCAGTCGGGGAAAAAGAGAGATTTTCGCTGAACGAAGCAAACTGTTTAAACTGTGTCCGCAGCGCAAAGAGCTTTTGTTTTTCTTAATGAACAAAATTAATGTATGGTGTTTTTATTATAAATAATATTAAATATTATATATAATTTAGATTTTAATTACCAACTAAAGTGTAAAGAGAGTTTGTCTTGTGTTAAAGTATTAACTTGTAGTTTCTATCGTTATGTTGAGATTTCTGGTATTATTTAAACAATTAAGTTAATTATCCATTGTATATTAAATAGGTAATTGCTTTTGTGGCTTATTTGCTTCCCACCTGCCTTCACTTAATTTTAATTAAATTATTTCTCATTCGATTGCCAAAAGGATGGGCAGGCACAGGCACCCTGTCATCGCTTTTTTCTGCTGTCATCGATTTCGGATTGCATGAGACACGTTAGTTAGTTACTTAACCCAGCCCAGGCCTGGTTATTCCATTTCCCGCTCCATTAACCCATTAATTACCGCTGGTCGAAAACTTGGCCCACACCTTTGTTGCCTTAAATGAGTGATTGCCATGTTGATTATAGGCCTTGAGAGTTGCCAAAATTTGTTCAAATTAAAAAAAAAAGAAAAGAAAGCTATACAAAATAATGTATACAGAGAATAAATAAACAATATATACAAACTAAATAATTAAATAATATTAAAAATCATTCTCTAATATTTATATTTTATTAGAAATTTCCCTAAGATTTTCTTGCTTATCTTTTATGGGGTTAACACCGCCTTCTCTCTCTCTCTCTCTCGCAACCTGTCTCTGCCTTCTGTCTAATTGCCAGCTATTCGTTTTGGCCAAGTTACTTGGCCTGCCTGGGCTTATCAGCGCCTCTTTCGCCAGCTGGCTAATGTCTGGCCCCGGCAGCACCTCCTCGGAATCGGGCACTGCGACTTACTGCCACACCCACGTGGCGAAAATTGCGACCCATTTGTTAGTCGGTCTGGCAAATCATTTTTCATTTGCCTGTTGAAATTTGCAGCACTTTGTCTGCCACCTGCCCAACCACCTGGTTTCGGGAGGTGTCCTATTGAACTTTACTGAGGCGAAATTAATGAGCGCATGCGGGCATAACACGCGCCGTGAGGTCCACTCATTACCGCCACTAGCACAGTGGTCCTTGAAAAGTCTAAGAAGAATTTTGATAATATTGTTTAATTTTCTTAAGTAATGAGTTATCATTTACATTATTTATTATTTGGTTATAAAATATTTATTCAAATAATTGCTTCTCTTTCGCAATTACTTTCTACAAGCTATTGTCTACATAAGGTTATTATCTACGAAGAGTAGAAAAGCTCAGACAGGGAGCACAGTTTTTTCCCTAATATTTCTCTCAAAATTTAAAACGTTCTCAATTCAATTTATTCTTCGTTGTTTTATAGTTTTCGTTATTATTTAACATGTTTTAGCCTTTTGACGCCACTGTGCATGTTGTGGTGGGTTCGGGGTCCGGTGTCCTCCCGAGCGTCCACTGAAGTGCACCTGAGCGCGAAATGTGTCGGGGGATTCGGATTCCTCCGGATTCCTGCCAGTGCCACCCGCGGGGGATACTCCCGTGATACGGGGCTGCCCCGTAAAACGAGTGACAGGAGCAGCGGAGAGGAAGAGGGAGCGGCGTGCGGTTTTATTGGCGACCATAAAACGCAAAGTGTCAAAGCGAAACGCTGCAAACTGTGACAGCCAACGAGCTTGGGTAACATTTTGGCTAACATTTCAATTGGCAGGGCCATAAAGAACGCTTCGAGCGGTACTCGAGATAGGCAGCGAAGTACCCTATATGAGGGTTATATATATATTATAGTTTTTGCCAATCTTTGTCTTCAAGTGGGAGAATGTTTCTTACTTAAAAACTATAAAACCGCGGGAGTTTAGAATATATACGTTCGAGTTTCATGGAAATCGGTTTACTGAGAAGTGGCAGCTATTTAGCCATGGAAAATATATCATTTTTAAGGGACACAATTTCTCGCGCAACAGCACACACCCACACACAGTTTAATGGGTTTCAGGCAGCTGAACTATGTATTGTTGTAAAAACCCATTGAATTTGAATTGTTGAAATCACAAACAATTGCCCAATTAAATTTCTACTGAATTAGGCATAATCAAAGCATAATTTCATGCTCTTTCATGGCATTATGTTAAACATAAAATGGGCAGTGTCCTTTCTTAATTCACTTAATTTAATTCATCTATCATAATGGCAGAGAAGTGTGTGTGTGTTGACAATAGAATGAACATCAATGTCAATTATATTTCGATGACGACGGACATCCGATTAAATGATATGTCAATTCCTGGTCCCAACTCAAGCATCCCATTAACCCAGATTTTGATACGACTTTCGGCGTTCGAGGTAATCTCCGCCTCAGGCTAGTGTCTCTCGTGTGTCTCATTTGACCATTTGACTTTGATTTGTGTAGCAAAGTGCCCCCTCGAAAAAAAAAAAAACAAAACAAGAAAGGAGCGGAATACACAGAAAACAACACAATGGAAGCCAAAAGCGAAACAGAGGGCGCTCCTCGGCAAGTGGCGAAAGACAATTCGTAGCACTCAATTAACGCATTTAAAAGTACAATGCATTCGGGGTGCCAGAGGTCGCCACTTGTCGGGGTTTATTTCGAGACGAGACCAAAGTCTCGGTGCCCATCGGTGCCCCGTTCTTGCATCCCGGCATTGTGCATCCGCCCCATTGTCTCTGGCACGCCGAGAGATGGCGAGAGCCATCAGAGGGGCATTGTCTAACCCACAATGGGATCCTTTTGCCGCCGTCGCTTCCTTATACCCATCCAGCTCCAGCTCCAGCTCCTCCTCCTCCTACTCTTCCTCCTTCTTCTGCGTTCTCTAAACAAACCTCCAATCAACGAACAGCTGCCAAACGGAAAATTGAAATGGGGGAACTCTGGCATGAACTGGATTAGAGAGGACTTACTATATATATATATAAAGTATATCCCGGCACGGCAGTCATCGCAATCAATTGATTGCCGGGCGACCCATTTTGGGCTACCGATCCGAATCGTTTCGATTTTATTGAAAAACATCCGAAAACACCCCAGCACTGCCTTTGGGGAAGACCATAATAATGGGGTTATGACACTGCATCATTATGGGAGTAATTGGAAAACTTACAGCATTCTTTAACTGGCAGGCTTCTGAGAAAAATACTAAGAAAAATTACAGGCTTCTGAGAAAAATACTAAGCAAAATACAAAATATACTACGATACCAAATAAATGAATACCAGAGAATTGTTCCTGGAAATAATAAATTGTATCATTAAAAATAAATTAAAATTATGTAAATGTAAATCCTTGACTGGTTTAAAGTCAAATTATTAAACTAAAAAACCTGTCAAAGTCGACAGAACTCTTTGTCGTACTTGCAATTAATCCCCGGCCAGAATTCACTCATAAAGCTTATGACAGCTCGAGTCTCCATTTACGAGCGTTTAAGCCAAGTTATTGCCTTCTCAAGTGAGATGCCTGGCGTTTGACGGGGTCATTCATTAAAGTTTCACTAGCCGTCTGCCCTCCAGGGGACCCCTCCAGTGTCCGGGTCACCACCACCACCACCACTCATCACATTGGACACTGACGCCCTCCGGGTTTATTACGAGAAATAATTTAACGCATCACCGATTGGCAGCTTTGGCCATGATTATTGGCCCTTTTGCCTGGGACGTTGGCCGCTTGTAATTGCTTTTACTGTCTCTGTCGCACTTCTATTCATGTTTTCCTCGCTCTCTCTCTCTTGCTTACTGTCTTGGGCCAGGAAAAGCCAGCTTTCCAACACTTACAGGCAGATATATAAATATAAATATTATTATAGTGTTGGAAAGTACGATATTTCCTGAGTAAAATATGTTATTTTTTAGGTAATATTTTGGTATATTTGTTTGTTTTGTTTTATCTTAATTGTTTTATCAATTAATAAATTCAAAAATTACCGAATTTGAATTTAAAGTTTTAATAGAAATTTTCACAAAATTAATTAAATAATATTCATAAGATTATATTCATTATTGCAATAAATTTTCTTAGCCTATTGAATTTTTTCATTATTATGTATTTATTTTTGTAGCTTTGTTACCTCTGATTGATTTAGCCATTTAGCCAGCACTGAGCACCGTTTTGCTCTGATAAGAAAAGCGTTGCTAAGCCATGAAATTGTATGGGTCTTTATGGCCCAGTGACCCGCTCACGTTGTTCATGTTAAAATTCGAAATTACATTTTGCATTTTGATTAAAACGTAAACAGTGACCTCCTCCGTTTAGCCCCCCAACTCCATTGACTTTTCCCTTGGATCCGGGCACTCATTCCCCCATTCCCCCAGGAGACACTGGATTCCTGATGCTCGTTTGCAATTTAATGAAGCAAACTGTTGCTAAACACAAGTGAAAAGGAAAAGGGGGGTTTAAGTGTCGCGGAGGGGAGTGTGCGGGAAAGCGGGCAGCGGCTTAAGGAAGTACACTGAAAGAAATCATGAAAAGTAGTCAAAGGGAAAATATTTACTTTTACTTTGATTCAAAGTTGGGTGGATAATATTATTTGATTTATTTTAGGGGATTTATAAGGAACGTTCGTTTAGAATTCTTCAACATTTGTTGTAGGATTTTTATTTGAAGGACCAAAATGAAAGGAGCAACTTAGTAACAAGACGTCTTCAGACAGGGATTTTTTGCAAGAAAATAATATATAAAAGATATTTTATATATACAAGCTAATAATTTACTTCAATTCCCAAGCTTCCCCATATTTTTTCTGCCAGTGGATTGGAGTGGAGTGGAGCGGACATGGCACCGCTCGAGCATGAAAATTGTTTGTCCACGGACTCCAGCGGATTCCGGCGGAATAACGCGCCAGAGGGGAACGTTGAACGTCGAGGAGGAGGAGGAGGAGGAGTACAGCTTAGCGTCCAACAGCTGTTCCACGCCCCCCCTCCGTATCCCTTCAGCATCCGCCCCGCCTCTTGGCAATTTGACAAGAGCGCATTATCCTTACAAACGGCACCAGATGGGCCTGCCTGAACACAGCAGCAAAAAATGAAAAATGATAGAGACACAGAGCCTGCGAGGAAAGTTGGCGCTGGAAATAAAACTGGGGATTAGCCCAGTCAAATGATTCCGCTGGCATTGTGCCAAAAAAAAAAGAAAAAAAGAAAGGAAAAGCAGTTGAAATTATATGCATACACATATATACATATTTAAAAGTGCATAAATCAAAACACACTTGCAAAAAGGGCAAAGGTCGGTGTTAATTGATTGATGGTCAGCGCCAACAGATGGTCTGGTCACTGGCAGTCCTTTCACTCTCCTTCTCTCTGGCCGGGATTCAAATCGTTTCAAGAGGTTTTCGATTATTTCCCTCAATTAGAGTTGATAATTTGGATTGTGAAAATGGTGGAAATTGTAGTTTAACCTGGTCTTTCTCCTACTCTTTTTTTATTTTCCAAAAATACCTTCGTTTCTCTCTGAGGGAATTCTTATTTGGAAGCCATTCTCCCCCTCAGTGCCAGAGTTGCCGCAATGCGTAAGGGGAGTAGAGCACGCATACCGGTTGTCCTGAAAACCGTATTCCTGAGTCCCCCGAATCCCCAGAAAAATTCCAAATCAAAAGGGAAATGGAAAAGCAGCAGTTTCTAGCAACCAAAAATGCAGAATTGTCAAACATGCAACGCAATTGACGAGATGCTGGACACCGGAGACTTGTTCTAAGCTGGAAGACACAGAGAAAAATTATCAAAAATGTTATTATAATAATATTTAAATATCAAGTTAAATCTTAATATATAATCAAGCTAACAAATGTGTCTCTATTTTAATGGGTTAATCAAAAAGTTATGATTTAAATTTTAATAAATATTTTTATGAACCTAATTTTATCTGCAATTTGGTTTCGCTTTCTTTGAGTGTAAAACCTCGTTTGTTTTTCGCTTTGTGTACCAATGTGCAGTATGTGGTGCTGGCTGACTGGTGCCGGGGTCCTGCCAAACATCGAAACGCTTTACATGCGGAGCTTAACTGGTTTCCCTTATTGACAGGCCGTCACTCTGCCAGCCCGTCAATCTGCGCATTCGCCTGACATGGCCTACATAGCCTGCCCCTCCCCCTGCTCCCTGCTCGCCGCCTTCTTTCCAAATTCCATCTTCCATCTCACATTTTCCGAAGGGCTGATTAACTCGAGCCTCCACCACACGCATCTGGCATCTTTCCTGCTCCATCGGAGAGGTGGACTTGTTGCTGCAGTTGGCAGTTGGCAGTTGGCAGGCCAGAGACCCGGTCTTAAGCAGGCATAATTAATGGAACCAGGCCCGGATAATGTCAACATTATCGCAGCTAATTGACATTGGAGGGGGGGCAGCAGTGTCCAGCAAAGGGTCAGAGTGAAGGCAATCTGATTTTAATGGAATTTACAGGAAATTTACAAGGAGTAGTTGAGAGAAAGTGGAGAGAGAGAGTGAGAAGAGCTTAAGGTTTTCTTTTTTTTTTATTATTATTATTTTTTTTAATATTATATATCATATATAATATATTATTTTCCTTAACGATATTAAACTAGGTGGCAATGTTAGGCGATCATAGCAAATGGGCAGTTCGGAAAGATCTCTCTCTCTCTCTTCTTGAGTGCCTCTCTTTGCAACGGAGAATAATCATTTTCTCTCCCCACTTTATACTCTATCCATAAGTCCTCTGCTTTTCTTTTCTTATTTACTTTGTTCCCGCCTTTGACAAATTTGCAGTTCGCACTTAAACCAAAGCTGTGCTTTGTTGCCCTTCAATTAGCGAATTTCCAGACTTGTGAAGAGCACTATTGGCACCCAACAAACCCATGATTAAATATTTGATTTCGCAAGAGATATTGAGCACAAAAACGAGACACGATTCTTAAGTTGTTTTGAATAAAAAAAAAAAAAACCATTTATTTATTGTGCCTTAGACTAGGTATAGATTTGAGCTTAGACTCCTCTTCCACTTGGCAGATCTTTTAGATCTATTCATTGGATACTCCTAACTATTATCGGAGATAAGACGCTGCTCATTGTAGCGTATGGGATATGTGAGTGCATTGCCCTTGTCCCAGGAGTAGAGTTCCTGCAGAGAGTTGAGAGGAGAGGAGAGAGATGGGATTAAGGTATCAATTGTCAGGGATATCCAAAGTGTGAAAACTCACCACTGTGAGGGGATTGTAGCCCACGGTGGTGGTGTGGCTAAAGGGATTCGAGAAGGGCAGATTCGTGTTGAGCAGCTTGCCCTTGTACAAGTCCACCACGTAGCGTATCTGGGTATTCTTATCCGTTCCCGAATCGATGGCATACAGGTTGCCGCACACGATGAACATCTCGCCGAACTGACGATGGTCCAGGGTGATGTTGAAGTTGTACTGCATCTTCAGGGTGTCCGTATCCAGCTGAGGGGATGCAAAGATACAAGGATGCATGAGTATCTATGATATTCAAGGAACTCCTATTAGATACCCACCTTGGCCACCAGGGTGTTGTTGGAATTGTATGTGCTGTATATCACCCATAGTCCCACCTCGTCCACATTAAAGTCCATGTAATTGTAGTCCGTTGTGTACAGTCTATTGGCGGCCGCCACTCCAGCATATGGCAATTGTGTGGCTGTGAATATTTATAGAGTTACTTATAAGAACACTATCATTCGGACTTCTCCTTCACACTCACTGATCTTTTTGAGACTGGTCAAGTCCAGCTTGACCACCAGGTCCGAGCCCCTTTGATGGTAGTAGAACGAGCCATTGAACACCACATGTGCATTGCCCTGTGGGAGAAGGTTAAGAAGATAATGGGGTATAAGGACTTGAAGGACTCTCAGTGAGTAGACTTACGTGGAAACCCTCGGTGATTTCGTACTTCCGCCTGGGCACACTGTTCATCCGGTACTGAATGCGTGTGGTGAACTCGAACAGGTTGTAGGGATCGTTCTCGTTCGTCACGAAAGTTTTCTCGCGATCGCTCTCCGGCGCCGGATCGCGGAGCCAGGAGCCAAACTTCTCATTGACCACCTTGTGGAAAACCGGCTTTCCCACCGCATACAGATAGCAGGCTGTAATAGTTGATAATACGAGAAATATATCATGTAAACAATAAATATACCAGGAATATAAGAGGAATATAACAGGATTAAACCAGGAAAATACCAGGAATATACCAGTAAATTACCAGGGAAATACAGGGAAAAAACCAGGAATATACCAGAAAAAAAATTGTTACACTCACTCTTGGGTCGCTTGGGTAGACCCGGATAGCTAAGGTTGCCCGTGGCCTGTATCTCAAAGTTGTTTAGAATCGAGTCCTTGCACTGATAGAGACTAAGGAAGAAACACAATATAATTAATGGGACACAAAGGACACAAAGTTACACAGATATACCTAGGATCTGGACACTGGTCACAAACGGGACACTCGCTCTCCGGCGGCCTTTGGCCGTACACCTTGATGCTATTGCCCACATAAGGGGTTTCGCTGTTGGGATCTTGAGCTGTAAATTGGGAGGAGGAGAGATGATCATTATTTATATTATATTATATAGTATAAGATACGATATGTAGTTAGACTCACGTGCTATCTCAAAGTTGACCATGGTGGCATTGAGCTCATTCCTGGCCACACAATGATAGTAGCCGAAATCATCCTTTCGCAGGTTGCTGATGGTCAGGCGCATGGAGGTCTTGAAGCTCCTGAAAAGGTTATGGTCATGAAAAGCTATAGAATCTGTTTAGGTAACTACTTACCCCTCCGGGTACGATTCAATGCCATACTTCTCGCTGGGATCGAGTATCTTGCCATCGTAGGCTCGTTCCCAGTAGCGAATGGCCTCCGGAAAGGCCTCCACCAGGCACTCTAAGGTGGCGCTGCTCTGGTACTCGGCATAGATCATCTGCCGGTACACCGATATCATGGGAGCAACTGCATATATATCAGATATATCAGATGTATAGCTTAGTTCAGGGATAGGATAGGAGCAGGTGAACTCACAGTGAACCTCCACAATAAAGGTGGCATTGGCCACCGGGGCAATGCCATTGTTGGCATAGCACGTGTAGGCCGCCATCTGGTGCCGGGTGATGTTGGTGAACTTCAGGAACTGGCCGCTAATGGAGGCCACTAGGGGGAAGTATGGGAAGTATGGCAATAATGTGGAATAATATTGAGATATCTCTCACCCTCATCCCGAGGGATACTCACTCTCCATGCCGTTGACGTTAATAGTGCGTCCATCCTCCCGTCGCCACTCCACCTGCGGCGGGGGATTCCCCGTGGCCGAGCAGCTCAGGTTCAGAGAGCGTCCCTCCTCCACAATCACAATGCGATTGAATTCCGGCGAGTGCAGGTCTGTGCGTGTGGGTCAAGGGAGAGGTGAAGAGTTAACCCTAACGATTCGTTACGATTCCCTGAGCTCCAAACACCCACCTGTTATGGATGGTGGGATGAGCAGATCGTTCGAGGAGCTGCCGTTGGGGAATTGCATCTTCCAGGCATTGATGCCGGGCACTCCGGGAGTGCCATTGGTGCCGGGCTTGCCGGGTCGACCGCGTGGTCCTGCGATGCCCTTCAGACCCCGCTCGCCGGGTGGTCCCTGTGCGCCTTTGGGTCCCGTTATGGACATGCCATCCTTGCCATCCTTGCCATGCAGTCCATCCTTGCCGTCCCTGCCCGACAGACCGTTCTTGCCATCGGCGCCCGCTCGTCCCGGCACCCCATCCAGGCCCGGCTCCCCCGGCACCCCATCTCGTCCATCCAAACCGGCGCGTCCGGTGGCTCCCGGATCGCCCTTGGGGCCGCGTGGTCCCGTCAGACCCGCATGACCCACACCATCGACACCGGGCGCGCCGGGCAGGCCGACATCGCCGCGATTGCCCTTGGGACCGGGGATGCCAGGCAGGCCGGGATTACCCTGTGGTCCCTTGGGGCCCACCTCGCCGGTGGGTCCCTGCGGCGCCGGGGGGCAGTAGTCCTGGGTGCCCTTGCAGAAGCCCGTGATGATCTTCTCCGGCACGCGACAGTAGGTGTTCAGGTAGATCCACTCGTCGCCACCGGGAGCGGCGCCCTTCTGGCCCGTCCTCTTGCGGATCTCGGTGTCCTGCTCCTCGAGCACCTTGCGGTGGTTGGGGTTGAAGAACTCGATCACTGGATCCGCTGCGGGGGTGATAAGGTTAGATGGTTAGAAGGATAGCCACAAGGACTCCCGTTCCCTAGCCGGCTTGCCGTGCATGGAGGAGGGCGCCGAGGAGCCGTTGTCCCGGCGCATCCGCTTTCCGGTGGGTCGACTGGGCATGTGACTGATCAGGTTGTCCGTGAACTTGCGCTCGTTCTTGATGGGATTCTGGCGTGGCATGGCACTGGCACTGGCCGTAGGGGAGCTGCGAATACGACGACGGATTAAATGCTGCCACTCCTCTAAAGAACCCTGTGACTCCTACCTGGCTGGTTCTGGTTCTGGCTCGCTCTCCAGTATCCGGCTGACCACCGTCCTCAGCACATCCTCCGATCGCATCAGCTCCGCCTGGAACTGTGCTCGGAACGCCCGCACAGAGGAGGGACCGCCCACCGGGGATGCAGAGCTCTGGTCCTGGGCCTGCGTGTAGCACACGATGGCCAGGCTGGCCAGGATCAGGGTAAGGGCGCCCAGGTAGATGTAGATCAGCATCAGCGATGACTGTCTTCCCGGGCACTTGCAGGCCTGGCAGACGGTCGATCCGGATCTGGAGGTGGCATCCCCTCCGTCCACCAGCTGGTCGCTGGAGGCACTCGACTCCAGGGGCGGACCAGAACCGGGTGCTCCCTCTGTTCCCGGCTCGTCCTGCTGATCATCCTGCTGCTGCTGGCCACCGGCGGGGCGTCGCTTCCGCTTCTTCTTGCCGCCGTTGTGCAGACTCTGGTTGATGGCCAGAAACATTTTACCGGAGGCGGTAGTGAGCTGGGAGAGGGGAGAATGTAAGCAAGAAATTAGTTTAATTAATTTACAATAAGTACAAAATAATTATAACAGTAATTATAAACGTTTAAATGGTTTTTTGTGTATTTTAAAAATAATTTTAAATTACATTTTAGCTGAGAAAATGTAAAAGTTATGATAAATAAAGCCTTCGAAGTCAAGGATATTCTTAATAATAAGATTCATTTAAGTATAAATTAATTTTAAAATAATAAATATGCTTGATTTGTGTATTTTTTATTTTTAAAATCAGAAACAAAAGCTTTTGATTTGAATAATATTTGCGAAGAGTTTTTTAGCAGACTTTAAAGGCTTATTAATTTAATTAATATAAATATAAATTTATTATAAATTAATAAAAAAAAACTCGTTAGTTAAACAAAAGAATTCAAGAACAATACAATATTTTAAAATGTTTTTGGGCTGAGAGAAGGATAAAGTACAATGTTAAAACTCCACATTAAAAAAAATTCTTCAAAGAATATTAATATAAATTTATAAATTTATAAATAAGCTTGATCTCTGTTTGTTTGTTATTTAAAAAAATCAAAATCAAAGGCCTTTAGTTACGATTTCAGATTTTTGTTTTGATTTATGGCCACCGACTGCAGCTCGGAAATGAAATCAAAATCGAATGAAAGGCCATATTTATAGATCGCAACGCTGCCGGGCGGCTAAATTTAAATAAAGGAAAGGAGAAGCCTGAGACTTTAATTGAATTTTCGTTTTAAATTAATTTGAAAATTAAATGTAAATTTTAATTAAAAATTAATAAATCCAAATGCAGTTTTGTGGCAGTTTTGAAACCCTTTTTTTTACCCACTTGTGTACATAAGAGCAGTGACAACTTTTCACACTTTTCCCCTGGAGACACCGACAGAGACGGAGACGGAAGCGGAGAAAGAGACAAAGACGGAGGCGGAGACGGAGACAGAGAGAAAGAGTGAGAGTGGGAGTGAGCGAGTGAGAGAGAGAGAGAGTGACCGAACGCGTTGGCGTCTAATGCTCGACTGAGCGAGTTTTCCGCCGCAACGGTTCGTTCTCCACGCTTTCGCCGGCAACTTTCCCACGCATCCGTTTCACACTCTCTCCGCCACTCTCTCTCTCACTGTCTCCCTCTGTCTCCCTGCCTCACTCAACTTCCTACCCATCTATATAGCTATATAGATTTACGCACATCGTAAATAAATAGGAAAATCTTGAAATTTGTTTGATTTCTGCTAAATTAAGAATCCATTCAAAATAAATGTATTTTTTTTTTGTAGGGAAATTCAGTGGGAAATCGAAAGTCCGAAAAATATATTAATATATAGATATATATACATATGTATAGGGGAAATCATTACCTTTTGTTTAGCTGCGAGAGAATTGGCCGCTGGCCGCTCTTTAATTCGACGCCTGCGCCCTGCCGGAAATTCAGTTTTCCTTTTCGTTTTTTATTATTTACTTTTAGTTTTCCTTCTTTTTTTGATTTAATTCCTTCTCAGGAGGACGCGAAAAGTGTCTTGGCTTGATTCTCGCTCCGCGGAGAGGAAATACTTGGCGATTTCCTCAACAAGTACAAAGTTTAATGGGCCAAACTTGGCCGCAAAGTTTTCATATTCATTATCAAGTAGTCTCCGCTCAGTTTTTTGGTTTACTAGATGGCTTACTGCTAAGACAATGCAATGGGAAATTAAGCAAAATCATAATTATAACTAATAGTAGGTATATTTTTATTAATAATAAAAATATATGAATTTCTTCATAATTTTTATATTTATTTTCCAGTAAACCTTTATTTATTTAGTGTTCTTAAATCCTTTATTCCTTAATCATTAAAAATACATTTTAAAAATTGGAGTATAGGTATTTTTAATCGATATTTATTGATATTTTTTACCCTAATAGATTTTTGTAATTTATGGGTTAAATTATTATTTTCGCTTATCTGATATAGAAAATAGCAGAAGGCCGATCAATTCGGTGCTAGTTTACAAAAGTTTTTTTTTTTTAATTAAAATAAAACTATAGAAAGTGTTGTTGTTATACGCTTGGAATTGTTCTCAAATGTGGTTGTAACAATTCTGTTGTAAATATGTTTTTGCAACAATGTTGTTGTAGAAATGTTGTTGAAAAAAGACTGTGGTTGTAATGCTGCTTTAGGAAAGGACACACTCCCAAACTTGACTTTTGGCAGTAAAATTGTAGGAATTTAATTGATTCATACTTGCATAAGGCCACTTAACTCTGTAATATAATACATTATAACAGTTTAGAACAGTTCTTGAAAAACTGTCCCTCTCTTTATATGCCCGTTGGTTTTTAAATTTAGTTTTGCCATCCCCCATATCTACATCCACTTCCGAATATGCATTTTAAGTCGTCCGCTATTTGTGCTTCGATTTATTTTCACTCTCTCTGCAGTGTTGGTTTTCCGCTTACCTACTAATTAGCCCAATTAGCGGACTCGATTCGGTCGCCGCAGCCGCAAACCGATTTAATATTGATAGCGTTTGCTCAAATAATTATATGTTATTATGTGCAACTCGGACTCTGGTAGGACACGCCCCCCACTTGGCATTATTCCGCCCCCATTTGGTGAGCACTCTGCATGCGCTTCATTTGCATTCCTGTCTCAGAGGCGGCGACTGAGCTGGAATTCAATTTGCATTGGCCAAAATGCATGCGAGGACCCAGACCCCCAGACCCAGGGCAATGAGCCGTAACGAGCTCGTTAACTGGATGTCGCTTCCACCAGAGGGACTCGGACTCGGACTCGGAGCCGCAGTTGAAGCTGGTCTCCGTGTCCGAGTCCGAGTCTGTGTCCTGGTCCGGAGCTGGACCTGCACAACTGTGCCAAAAAGTGGGAGTGTGTGGCTGTCAAAGGGCAATGTTGGTACATTTTGGCATCACTGGTAGTCACTGAGAATAAGAAAGGGATTTCTCATTTTTAAAAATGTTTACATTCAAGTCTTGGGATCAGAGTACAGTAACGCTTGTTCCTTAATATATTCTTAAAAAGATTCTCCTTGTGTAAGGCACAACCAGAAGCCAGACGCCCGACCCACACCAAGACCTCGGTCCCTCGGCTGAAAGCCAAGCTGTTTGGCGGTTTGGCACAGCGAGTATCCATCCGGGCGGGCCAATACTTGTAAGCGGCTTACTGCCAAACATCAGCAACAAGCCGCAGAGGAACAGCGCGCACAGCCACAACAGCAACACAAGATGGCCAAGAATGAGGAGCAACAAGCCAAAGGCAGGGACGGAGACAGAGACAGGGACGTGGCAAAGCCGCAGACCAAGTCAGCAAACAACAGCAGCGAAGCCAATAAATCAAAATGTCAAGATGATGGCCTTTGAAGTGCTTTCAAGCTGACTGAACGCCGAAGGTGAAGCCGAAGCTTGAGCTGAGGCTCAAACTGAAGCTAGAGATGAGGTGAGAGCTCAAAGGGAAGAGGGCCGGATCCATCCATCCATCCATCCATTCTGGCAACAGCCAACAGCCAACAGACGTCGCTTAATTTCGCCTGAGCTGGATCTCTCCCCTCTCTCGGGGAAATGACAAATTAAATGACAAGAACTGTCAGCTCAGGATGCCGACATTTAGTTAGCCCCAAGCTTAACACACGCTCCCCCTGCTCAGTGCCTGTCTCCCCCTCCGATTTCAGGTGTAGCTAAACATATTGATTGTGGTTAATGCTTTTAGGGCTATGCATGATAAGTGCAACGTGGGGAGGGGAGAATTGGTACAGGATTTAAGAACACATTAATAAAATGGGAAAGGTCATGGAAAACGATAAAGGAAAGGTATTTAAACTATGCTATATCCCTTATTAATTGGTATATCTTTGAGCAAACACTTGTACATCATGGCGTATGAGTGATAAATGTAATGTGGGAATGGCATAAAGGGTACAATTTATAATAGCAAATTTAATAAATGCATAAACTAATACAAAATAAGGAAATTGAAACGATATTTAAGTAAACGAACTCCCATTTTGAATGGGTATTTCCTTGAGCTAACCACTCTTGTACAATGTGGCGTATGCGTGATTAATCCAAAGGGGGGAAAATAAATATAAGCACAAGTTATAACCAAAAATTAATGCAATCTTAAACATAATAAAAAAGGATAAGGAGAAGATATTTAATTGAACTAACTGCCTGATAAATGACTTTAGCTATGAACTAACCTTACGGGGCACAACGTGGCGAATGAGTAACATATTGAGAAAAGACCAACGATTGAGTAGCCTCTAACTAAGGTAATTTCAATGTCTCTAAATGAATATTCAGTGCATTTGCCAAGTTCTTAACTAGTAGTTAATAGCTACATAGTTAGCATTTCGAATGGCCAAGTTCTGGAGGTTCTTTTATGACCCCAACACAGACGCACGACGGCCGAAAGTGCATTCCGAGTTGGCTTTTTATGGCCCAGTTAGCAATAAAAACCTGGGCACTATATATCAATGACAAAGCCGAAAAACAAACCTAAAACAAAGAACAATATGACGGTTCGGTCCCTAGGACCTTGAAGGAAAAGCAGAAAGATGGCATAGGTTACAGAATATTTTCCAGGAAGGATTTCAGAAAAGCCTTTCCAAACAAAAGTTGAAGCTACTATATATATGTAGTTAATAAGTTTAGTTTTTTTAATTTTAGGCATTATAATAGATAATGGAAATGGGCGTGGCAATCGGCGCTTGAAAGGCAGACAGACAGCAGCTCCAGGGGAGCGGGCATCATTTTCTTTTCCCTCGTTTGCTTCGGTTTGCATTTTCCTTTGCATATTTATGAGGGCGGCATGAGGTGAGTGAAGTAAAGTCGTGAAAAATGCAGAAAAGCCAACAGGAAGCATTGAACACCATCGAGTGAAGGTGCTTATTTTTTGTAAGAAAATAATAAAAGAATACAAAATTAAGGCTGTGGCAGCAGGAAAATGTTAGGAAACCCTATTTTTTCTCAGAATTAATTTTGAGAAAGTACTTAAGTACTTGGAAAAAGTATTACATAAAGTGATTGTTGCTTGTTGGTTTCGAAAATGTTTTTAAATAAATGGTTATTGATTAATTTAATGATTTGTTCGGGATCGTAAACAAACTCAAAATACAATACAAAAATATAAATATTCAAAATACAATAGAAGTGCCAATAGCATGTGTTAGCCATTAAATCAGCAATTTTTGTGTCCATTTTGTGGTTATTTACACTTTGTTGCTTTCACTTGCTTCATTTTTTGCTAAGGTCAACTTTTGTTTGTATGAAAAGCTGTTAATTACTAGCACTAAAATGTAAATTTATTTATTAGGATATATATTTTTTTTTTAAACTTATGTAGGCATAGAAAGTTCTTAATTATTCTCCCTAAAAAAAATCCTCAAACAGCTTCTGTTTTTAGCCTTTGTAAATTGGAGAGCCAAGAACTTTGAGATATATTTTAATTTATTTTAATTTATGTAGCAGCCGTCTTGCTTACTTCCCTACTTCCTTATTTATTTCAATTGCATTCCCTTTGTCTTTGGCTGCTTTCGATTGCCTCGGAAAAACGGATGGAAATTCCTAGGAATGGAGATGATGAGCAGCTGCAGGTTCGGGGGGGGGAAGCATTTTCCCGGTGAGGGGTGGGGGTGGCAATCTGCCGCAGATGCCGAATGCCGAAAGCCGACTAACGGTTAACGCCGAACGGTGAGCACGTGTTCGAGTTGAGCTCCCGCTGAGCAACAAATGCCAACGAGCCGAAAGCCTTTCGCTGCCGAAGTCGAAGTCGAAGCCGATGCTGAAGCCGAAGCCGAAGCCGAAGCCTCAGTCGCTGTCGCAGTCGGCGTCTCTGCCGAAGCCAGCGTCAACGTCGCCTGTTGAAATTTTCGAAAAATTTTCAGCAGCTGCGTCACTGGAAATTCGAAAAAGCACTCGGGAAATATGCTTTTCGTGCGAAAAAGCTGTCGGCGAAACTTGTTGCTAAAAAAAGTTTTCTTTTTTTTTTGTATGTTTTTAGCCTTTTAGCTGAGTTTCAATCCCATTTACCGTTCCAAACCATAACCGATTCAAGTTTAAAAATGTTTGAATAATTAGTTTAAAAGAAAAACGGATATTTTAAAAAGCGAAATAAAAAAAGAAAAGCAGGACAAGGACAAGGCATATCCTAACACCGATTGAAAAGCTTCTGAAATGCAACCGCATTCTTATTTATAAACTTTCACTGACATGAAAAATCATGACGATTTCTGTGTACTATTAATAATAAAGTTTCCAAAGTTTTGCATGTCCTTAAGCTTAAAAGTAAACCACAGATGGCGCTTGGGTGTTAGTTCTTTGGGTGTGTTTTTCCCCCATTTGACCTTTGGCGTCATCGCTGAAGAGCTTTACCTCGATCTACGGATAAAGTGTGGTGTGCTTCGCGAGCTTCGCACTTTCTCTTCCGACGTCACAGTAGTAATTACTGAAAAAACGGGGTCACCGCAAAATTGGTTTATATATTTTGTTTTTAGTTAATATTTACACAAATTGCCAACTTTAAGGGGTTTTCCTGAAGTGTAAAGCAATAGGTTCGACTCATAATGTGTGGAGCATTGAGTTCGATTCATACGACCGGGACTCTATTGTATAAAATTGGTTAAATAGCGAATTAGGCGCATTTTGCAAAGTTTTTATTTGCTTTTATTTATCACTTAGAAAAAAAATATCCCTCATTTCCGCAAGCTTTGTGGAGCGTTATCAAGTTCCTTCTAATGGTTAGCACTCTGATCTTTTGATCCCTTTCGGATTATTATAAGTTTAGTCTAAGGTTTCCAACGCAGTGAAGGCTACATTTCCGTTCCTATAAAATGTATACATATTCTTTTCTTTATAGTATTTAAAACTATGTATGTATATATTTTTGAATACAAATATTTAATGCATTTATTTTTCTTATTTTCTCATTGCAGGTGAGTAAATCTGTCAAGTAGCTGAAGTTAAAGTCAAGCAAAGGTTTGGGACCTTAAAAAATTATTTTAAAAAATTCTTTATTATTTAAACAAGTCCTTAACCTCCCTACTGTGACCCCCCGTAATAGGCACATATTTATTGCAGATATTAATAAGCTTTATAGGGCAATTTCTTGAATTTTATTTCGAAAAACTTTAAGCTCTGTGCTTCGCCAATCAATCATTCTGCTCATCAATCGCTCGGCCATGATTTACGGCAGTTGATTAAACACTCGCCAAATCATAATTTAAGTATTTGTTTATGTTTCATTTTATTTATTTCCTTGGCACAATGAAAGCAACTAAATGCCAAAATTCACAATTAAATGCGAGCGAGTGAAGCTGCGGCTTATTCACTTGGCAGACGATGATCCCTTCGGATGATCCATTCACATGCAGATCCATCATCGGCGCTGCTCTTTCGATTTTTCCACCCGCCACTCGGAGAGTTTTCCCCACCCCCCACGGCAGCCGCCCATGCAAAACGCTTTTCATTCTTTTTATATATTTTTTTATTTTTGTTTCGTTCGCGGGAAACATGAACGGCAATCAATCGGCAAATGAAAGGCAATGCCAGGAATTGTTGGAATGGCGAAAATGCATTAAAAATATTTCTTTCGCGGAAAATTCACCCACTACGTCGGGGGGCATAAAAAGAAAATGCGATTTGAACACTAAGAGGAGAGTGTTAAAGGTCTTGAAAAGCAAGTTAAATTTGTTAAAAATTATGAGCTTAGGTCTTGAATATTATTAAATAATTAATTTTTTAATTACTTGTTGTAAATGTGTATAAATGTGCCAGGAAAATAGCTGGAAAATAGTAGCTTAGAAAACCTTTATTAATTATTATTATTATATGTAGGGTGCAAGGCACTTCGATCCTTGTGTTTTCCCCTCTCCTAGACTTCGATTGCTTTAATAGCTTTTCTCAATTTTTTTTATATTCTTTTTAAACAAATAAAGGGGCGCATTAAAAAAGATATTGTCGACAATTGACGAAAACAGGGCAGCCCGTTCTGCTCTTTACGCAATCTTTCCATCTCGCCGCTTTGTGAGTGAAGTGAAAAAGAAAATGAAAATGAAAAACGAGTGAAGGTCGCCGAGTGTGTGTTAATTTAGTGACGCTATAAACGCACTTTATAACATATGTATACATATATATATATGATATATCTTTCTGTGTTTGTATCTTTTTCCAACGAAATTCATTCACTTCATCATCGCGAGAGAGATTGAGTATCTCACGGCTCGCCTGCTGCTTTGTATCCCATGAATGCAAATACACAATATTTATGATCGATTGAAGCTGTGCAGGAATTGCAATTTCCAATTTGCGTCGGAAGAGCAAATCAGCAGGGGTATATACACATATAGATATATTCGGTGCAGGGAAAATGGGAAATTATCGTTTTGCGCTGCCGCCCCCCTCCTGTCCTACATCGATTTCAACGGTTGCATGTCATTTGTGTAATCGATATTTCCCCTTAGGCTCCCAATGCTTCTGGGTGGCCCTTCATTCCACTTGTTGCTGCTCAGATCTTTCGAGGGTTCCACCACCCCAAGGCCGAGGCCAGGCATCCACCAGCCACCTCCCCCTTGTACCCAGTCCCATGTCCCAAATTTCTCACTCTTTCTCGTTGACGAATGCAATTGGAGAACGCTTCACAAGAAGCTTCTTGGCCCTGGCACTAAGTGATTGGTTAACGATTTCGGTGAATAACTCGTTTATGCGTCCCCCAAAACTCTCGAAAAGTGTACGAATTTGTTGTTAAACTGAAAATATTTAGATATAAATACAAATAAAAAATTTAGTATTATTAAAAGTGGATTTTCAATTATTTCATTAAATTCCTGGATTATTCCAAATATATTTTTTGGGTATAATCTTGGTATATTCCTGGTATATTCTTTATATTCTTTATATATCTTCTTTATATATTGCTGCTATATTCCTGGTACACTCATTGTATATTTCTGGTATATTCCTAATATATTCCTGGTGTATTCCTGGTATATTCCTGATACTTCCCATATACATATCTTATTTTGATGTATTCCTTGTATACCCCTGGTATATTTCTCGAAAATTATTTATTTTTCCAATAAATTCCTGATATATTCTTGGTATATTCCTGGAATATTCCTTCATGTTTAACTTTCTTATTCGCCTTTTCTCGTCACGCATAAACCGAGGCATTTTCCGACTGTTGTTTCTTTGGGTCGTCGCTGGCCGTTGACGTTGCAAACAATTTGCGTGAAAAACACTTTGCAAACGCGCATAGATGTCCGTCCACACAGACGGACGGAAAAACGGACGGACAGACAGACAGGCATACATTTGAAAGCCCACTCACCCACACTTCCTTCACTTGGAAAATGGCTACAGTAGATATTGCTTATATGACGTATTAGTTTCAATCAAAACTGAAAAATTGTTTGACATTTGACGCATAATTTTCCACACTATTTAGTTGAAATTTATGGCCGCTTTCTTGTATATATTTATTATTTATGTATCATTTTTAAATTGAAGAAACATCCATAGCAACAATTAGATGATTCAGACTAAGAATTATAGGTTTACCCAATTAAAGTTATGGTATCTTAAGGTTTGTTTGTTAATTTGTGAAATCGGGAGTTAAGTAGAGCTCTGTGAATGCTGGAATATTAAATTTAAATTTAAATCTTTGAACAAGATCATGCATTTTTAATCCGAATTAAGTCTAATATTTATATAATTTAAAATATTTATTAATTATATTTTAATTACATGTACAAATATATATATTTTTTAAGGCTCTTTTGTTTATTTATGTCTTTGCGTCCACTTTTATCCACTGTATTCTTTTATTGGCACATAGGCTGGACCTCAGTCGCAGTCGCTGCCTCTGCTGGCGCCTGTCCCCCCCTTAACCCCCCTTTTAGGCCACCACTGTTTTGCGCTGCCGGCGTCGCAGTCAGCGTCGGCAGAGCTGCGAGGCCGGCGAGCAGAGCGATCTTCAGTACCGCGCACGCCGGTGATCGCTTCGCACTTGTTTCCAACCCCCCCAAAAAAAGCGAGAAAAGCGTGGAGGAAAAGCGAAGATATTACGCAGGAATTACAAAAGAAAAGAAAATCTCGGCAAAAGAAAAGTTACTAGAAAACAAGAAAAAAGAAAAGAAAAGAGACAACAAGAGAAAGAATAAGTGCAAGCCCCCTTTTGGCAGCGCCACCCCTGTGCGTGAATGCAATTTTTGTTTTTGTGATCGTTTGAAAGCGAAATGTGAAAATTCCAAGCAAGAATATGATGTGAAAAGTGTCGCGTTGGTCTCAGCTTGTTTTATTTTCTTTGTTTTTCTTATGCGTTTTTTTTTTGATTTTGTGCGTTTTGTTGTTGTCAGTTTCGTTGATGACGTTGTCACTCTCACTATCTCCGTCTCTGTCTCTGTCCCTGTGTCTCTATCGCTCTCTATCTCGCTCTGCCCTAGCGATGCTTATTTTTTGAAATTTTTGATTTTTTTAGTGTTTTTTTTTTGGTTTTTTTTCTTTTGGTTGCTGTTGCTATTGTGGTTTTTTTTGTTGTTGTTTTTTGTGTGTGGAAAAAATGTGAAAAATGTGTGCGACAACTGTGTTGGCCCCGCCCCCTCCAACGCCACCTCTGTGTCGAAAAAAGGCGGCCAGCAAAAAACAAAAAAAAGAAAAATAAATGAAAATTGTTTCGTTTCATTTCTTTTGTCATTTGAATATAAATAAATATATACGTAGACGACGTCTGTCTATTTGTCTCCCCAAGCAAAACGGAATATACATCGGCTGATCTCTGTCTATATGCGACCAGACATATATACACAAAGCAGACGGAAAAACAATCAAATTGTTAATAATAATACAAATAAAAATCATACTTAAAAGAATAATAATAATAACAAAAAAAAAAGAGTAAAAAGTAGTGGAGTAGGTCGATGAATGGATCGCCTGCATGGCCCACATCACGACGACGCACGGCAGCTTAAGCCAAGCGCCAAGGTAAGCGACCCCCCTTCGTGCCGCCCCTGCCTCAGCCGCCGCTGCTGCCAACGTTAACGCCAACGCCGCTGCTGCAGTCGCCGTCGCTGTCTGCGCTCCTCTTTTTGTTTTTTTTATTTTTTTTTTGTCTTTTTTTTATGGATCCATGGACCTATATCCCGTGGTATTATCGTTTAGGGGAACGTGTCTTTAATGCCCGTCACTCATTAAGTTGGGAAATATGTTTGTCTATATACAGTTACTGATGGGTTATGATCTGCCTAATGTTTGGGGTTTATTTATACAGGAAATCCTTTATTCTTGGCTTATAATTACTTAAAATTATATATAGGTATATATTTTCTTTTTCTATTTATTTTATTGGGCATTTTGAGTAATTATCTTTTGTTTTGACTCAACTTCCAAGTCACAAATATCATGTTTACTTTACCCTCCAACTTCTTTTATTACTTTGTACTACTTTATTGTAATATATATATTATTTTTAATTTAATGTATTTATTTTTTATGGTTTTTAGTGTATACAATTATTTTTTAACATTGTTACCCGTTTAAAGTAAATTTTTGAACCGTTTTTTTAGTGCATATGCCATATATAATATATCAAGATTATCTTTCCTACCTTGTTGAGTTTTTAAGTCATATATCATGTTGTTTTTTTTAACTACTTATTTATTGTTCATAATATTTGTATTATAGTACATATAATATTTTTAATTTATTCACATTTTTAATGGATTATTTTTATTATTTGATGTTTGAGTTATTTTTGAAGCTAACCATTAGGCTTATAAACAGTTTTTTAAGTTCATATTTCTTATTGCTCTCGATTGCTTTAGTTTATTTTATATATTTTCTTACATACCTATTTATAATAGTATATTAAATATTTTTAATTTATTTGTATTTTTTGTGGTTTTTAGTAGTTGATATAAATATTCTTCTAAGTATTTTCATGCTAAAGGTTCTATTTGACTACGATTTTGTTCGGGGTTAATTACCCCTCGGAGGACTCGTATCTACTGGTTGGATTATAGTCTTCCCTGCTTTTCTGATCGCTCTCTATTCCATCTATATTCTATGTACATATATGTTGTGTTTTGCCACGCGCTTCGGTTAATTATTCTTCGTCTGCTTTTCTGCATTTAAATTTGGTTTTATTATTTTCTAAATATTTACTTTGGAGCGGGAGAATTCAGAGTCTGGCGTTTACGACTCAGGTCTGCAGGTGCCTTGTGAAGGTGGATAATAAATTATCAATGGTAGATTACTATATATATTTGCTCTATATACTATCCAGATATTGTTTAGTATAAGCATATTTCTTATTTATGTTTCCCTTTTTGCGGTGTCGCCGTGTTTTATGCTATTATATATTGTATTTCAGTGTTGCTGCCATCGATTGGCGTTGCAACTAATTAACGTGGTCCAAAAGCGCATATGCCGTGCATTTGTGTTCACTGAGGAAGGAAGGGAGAGAAAGGTGAATGGGGGACAGGTGATGATTATTAAGACGAAGGGTCAACCTTGGCGGCTACTTAAAATGCGCTAACAAGCGCGCTCCCATGTCTCCCGGGTCTTAGGGCCCCTTTTCCTCTCTCATCTTCTCGTTTAGGCATAATTTTTACTCTTTGTCCCTCTCTCTCTTTTTATTTCTCTCTCTCTCTATTTCTCTTTCTCTCCTCCTCTCTCTATGCATCATTCTGGCTATTTAGCCGTCTTTTTCTTTACCGTAGCTGCACTCTTTTTACTTGCATTTCCTGATTTGGCCAAAGCCAAGGTTCACCCCGTTAGAAAATTAAATTAGAAAGCATGACTGGAAGTCTGACGATAGAGCGCTCTTTAAAATACACTATCTCAACGATCGCTTAACACATATACGAATATATATAGTGGAAAATAATCTAAGCGTAATCTAATTGTAAGGGGAAAATAATGCTATTCCTTTCGAGTAGGTTTTAATGGAGATTATTTATGGTCTCCTGTTAAAGTTAACCAGCAGTTAAATTTTTAACAAATCTCAGTATTTTTCTTTTAGTAAATATAAAATGCATTTAATTGAGATATTATTTGCGAAATGGCGAATTGAGTCTAAACTATGGTTACACCTGCTAATTAAATATGTAATTAACCAGCATTATTTCGAATTATAAAAATCAATTTAACTGCGGGTTAAAATATCTGATTGAAAACGTTCAACGTCAAACTTAAATGCTTAATAAAATAAAGCCACAGTTTAAATTAATGAACAGTCATTTAAATTTAACTGCTGATTAAATTATATGCTTGAAAAACGTTAAACCTAAGACTAACCACCGGTTAAATTGCATTGAACACCAGCTTATAGCAAGCAATAAGGAGTAGCCTTTGAAAGGGTGTGGAGATCGTTGCTCACCCGGCAGGTAGATGGGTCACCATCACCGTCCATATGGGTTTGGGAGATTCCAGAGAAAGAGACAGGGAGAGAGTGAGGGAATCTTTCCAGCAACCCACTGACCCACCGACCCACCGCCACTGTGGCCGTGCTTGCCCCCAGCGCTGCCGCACTTTCAAGTGGCGCGCGCGCCCGTTCACATCGCTCCCACAGTCCACAGCCACTGGCTCTCGGATTTGCCCAGGTGGAGACGCCTTCGCCCAGGTGGATTTAGTGCGTCGCGTGCGGGGGGGGGGCAACCGAAAATCCACAAAGCTGGTGTCTGGAATTATGCATGCGGCGCCCACAGTGCGCTCGCCGGCCGAGATGCGTCACAAGAAGAAGAGGTAGACACTCTCCGGAGATTCGGCGGGAGTCGCCTTTGGTCCGAATTTAATTTCAATTTCATTATTTTCTCACACTGTTTTTTTTTTTGCTGTGTGTGCGTGTGGTTTCTCTGTGTGTGTCTCAATTGAAACGCTTTGGATCGGATTAATTAAAACGGAATGCCGGCAGGCAAAAGCAGTTTGTCATGCAGGATAATTTCAAAATGATGTAAATATATGACACAATTTTCTAAAAAGAATAAAAGAGTATCTGTATATCTTTATCGGACTGTATCTGTATCTATCTAGCTGTATCTTTCTATCTGTATCTATTTATCTGCGCCTAGCTAGCTGTATCTATGATTATGATTTATCCTGCTGCTCGATTTGTTTGTCTTCATTTTTATTGTAAGCTCTATTGATAAAAAAAATGTATCTACCTAATAAAAAAGAAACATTTTAAATAGTTCTTTTAATATTATTAACCAATAATAGAAATTAATTAATGTTTAACGACCAAATTCTTGTATGAATCCATATTAATTTGCTACTGTTTTCTTATAGAAAATCCCAAACATTTTTGCTAATTAAAAGTGTCAGGACCTCCTAAAAGAATTCTCTGCCAGGTTTGTCCTGGATTTATTTGATGTTCGTTCCTCTTCTTCTCCTTTTTTTGTTTTGTTTTTGTTTTTGTGGGGCAATTGCAGGCAGTTCAAAGTTGGCAGTTGAAGTGGCAAAGCGGATATGTTGGACGGCACGAAACAATCCCATCAGGCCAACTCCAACCCCTGCCTTTGATTGCCACAGCCTTGACGTGAAGCGGAAATATTTGCCCAGCACTTTTCGCCTTTTGGTTTTTCTTTTCTTTTCTGGTTTTTCTTTTCTTTTTTATTTTTCTTTTAGTCAGTCAGTCTTTCAGTTTGTGTTTGCTTTCTTTTGCGGTTATATGTACGTATATATTTGCACCAAGCATTTTTTAATTGATTTGGATTTGCCTTTGTTTTGTTGTCGCCTTCATCGTGACCATGACCAGTTAGCCGCAAAAAATGCTCCGTATTTTCACCGACTTTCCCTGCATTTTCTCTTGGATTTCCAAGCAGCACACACACGCACGAGGGTAGGAAATGCCATCAATTTTGTTATTTTTAGCATGCAAATCGTTTTGTCAGCCTTCAAGGCAGATGACTTGGCCAAGAGGGAAGCCGTGAAGTGAAGTCCGCTCTCATCCCAACCAAACCATCCATCTCGATGATGAGATTTCCAGCTGGGGCAAAGAGATTCCCGCAGCTGCATCTGTGGGTGGCTTCTCGATTTATTTATTTGTTTGTTTGTCTTCTGGCCGCTTGTCTCCGGTTGGTGGCTGCTTCACCAACTCGTCAGCGTCACATGAGCCAGGGCAAACATTTGATCAATAATATTTTTTGGGAGAACGCTTGACTTGACTTTCGCCATTCCTCTCACGTGCCGTGACTGCTTATTAGCCCTGAAGGTTGCCTGAAGCGCCAGCTGAGTTAAGTTCTAGTGTTACAAGTGAAGAAAATTCAGGGTTTTCTTTGTATTTCAAGCAGAAAATAATATAATTTTAAACTATAAAGTAATAATAAGTCATGATCAGATATCAGAGGAATATTATAAACAATATATAATAAAATCTCTGCTGATTGATTATTATTTAAAGCATAAGTTCCAGGCTCTGAATAGCACTAAATGTGCTCAGTGTTGGTTCAATTTTTGCCACATGGCCGCCTGGCATGCAAGAGCCGGCGCACTCGCCCTGCCACTGTTAACCCCTTGGTCGCCGAACCACTGACACTGGGACAGGCCGGGACAGGCCAGGCCAGGCTATGGGGGCAATTTGCATGGCAACAACAGAAGCGGATAATAATAAAGAACAAAGAGCCGGCCATGATCCATGGTCCAACATTGCGTATGCGTCATATGCTCCATGTTGCTCCCTTCGCCTTCGACAAATTGCAAGTGCACATGCAATTTCTCTCCCTCCACCCAACGACCGGCAACAATTGTCCTTCGTCCTTGTGGTGGCCTGGCTTCTATATGAAAATGATATTGGAATTTAAATTTGAATTTGATTCGGAATACAAATGGCTGCTTTTGGCTTTTATGGGCAACTTGCAAGTGTTGAATGGAAAGGAAAATAGTGCCTATTAATTAGGATTATTATTATGAATTTGTTCAGCGACTCAGAGAGAACTTATCTCAGAGGAAATTACCCTCAATAACTAGTTTTTATACCCTTGCAGGGTATTATAATTTCAGTCAGAAGCACAGAGAACAGATGAGTTTTAAAATAAATTGAAGTTCAGTATGCAGTTTTATTAGCCTTATAATAACTAACAGAACAGTTTCCAGAATTCAAATTAATGTATTTTTAACTTAAATATTAAATATTTAAGCAATAAGTTCCCCAAAAATGATGGAGGATAAATATTTAAATTTGCTGCAAGGGTATACAAACTTCGGGGTCCCGCAGTTAGCTTCCTTTCTTGTTTTTAATGCTTTCGGAAGGGAGTTCGAATGATTGTCCTTGCATGGACCAGGAATGCTCTCAATTAAACGTTTACTGGTCGAGGCCAGACTGCATATAATTTACCGGCTACTTGGGCTTACACCGAACAATGAAACTAACTACCAAAAATTAATATAATATTACCTTAAATATCAAAAACATTTTTTAATAGAAACTATATTTGAGTGGGGTCTTTCTTTAATGAATCCACTTACTTTCACAGCTGAAAGCTAATGATTCTAAGGTTAAGAGGACCTCTGTGTGCCTGGGACTTGCTTTCGTTGAAGCATTAAAAATATATCAAAAAATATATAGCTTTCAGGGCATATTTTCAAAATTAATTCTTATTAATTAATTAATTAAATGGACACAAAATCCTTCTCTTCTCTGCACCCAATTTCTTTGAGTGCACTGCTGCTGCTGTTGCACACACATTAACATTAATCGTCCTGCAAACGCACACACACACACACGGACACGTACACTGAAACTGTTACGAAACCGAGGGAGCAGCAAACGAACAAAACAAACTACGAAAATGACGAACGCGACAACGACAACATCGCGACAGCGACTGCCGCACCGACGACGACGGCGACGACGACAACTACAACTACAACGGCACGAAGCCAAATTGAATTGTTGCCCTCGGCTGTCAGAGCTGCACTCACACTGACTCAAGAGCTGACAGCGCTGGTCAAAATAATAGCATCTAAAAATCTAAATTCATATCAAATAAATAACATTCAAAAATATGTCACAATTCAAAAGGTTAAATCAATTTAGATTTTTAAAAATATATAAAAAGTTGAGCTCGACTGTTCGCCACTCACTCACAGTTGGAGTTCGCGAGCTTTGGCCTTTGTTGTTCCTGCGAGTTGAGTTAAAGTCGGGCTGGCGGCATATGTGTGTGTGTAGAGTATGCTCTGTGTGTGTGTGTTACCACCATCTGCAGCATTTAGTTAAGTTAAGCAATGAAGTGAACCCAACTGAACCGAAACTGGCCGAAATTGAAACGACGACAACGATTCCTCATCGTTGCCAGGCACACACTGAGCAGGATATACATGTACGAGGATACGACGGGGCTCAAGTGCTGGCTTAGATTTCAGGCCGATTGTTTGGTTCTGGTTTTAGCCTCCTCCTCCTTCTCCTTCTCCTTCTCCTTTATATTTTTGTGAATTTCTTTTTTCGAGGATTTTTTCGGCGCTGGTGCTGCGGGCCTCTTGGCGAATAGTTTGTCCCGGCCAGCCAGGAAGCCAGGAAGCCCAGTTAACAGAGCGAGCTCTCTGGCTGTCTCTTTCTCTCTCTCTCTCCCTCTGAAAGGACTCTCTCTCAGTGTGTGTGTGTGTGTGTGCCTGAGTGTGTGTGAGTGTGTGTGCGTGTGGCAACTTCGTTGCTGCTGCTGCTGCTGTTGGCTTTTGGCATTGTCAACAACGCGGCACAAAGTTCATACAATTGTGACACGCGGCGCGTTAAGCACGTGGCTCTGACTGATAACACAACAAAAAATTAACAAAAAATGAACAATAAATTAACGAATTAACAAATTAAAAACCTAAAACGAACCTTAAAGATTACTTGACAGTGAAATAATAAACGAATTTTTTGTTCAAGTGTCCTGCCAGTTTCAGTGTGTGTGACAGTTAAGCTTGAAACGAATTAAATGAGTTCAAACGAGTCCTTCGACTTGACTTTCCATTTAATAATTTTTTTTGAGTGCCTTGAGTTGCAAGTGCGTGAAAAACTGCCTGGGAAAACAGGGCTATTAGCTAACTAGCCTTTTCCCTTAGTGACAAATAACCGGAGCAGTGCATTCAACTCGCCCTTGGATGCGTTCCAAACAACAAAGCCCAGAATATTTGTGAGATTTTGTGAGGAAGCAGAAAGCAGTTCAAGAAGTGCAATAGTCTAGGAAAAAGTTCAGCTACTTAAGCAACTAATTAAACAAGCAACAAATAAATAAATACGAAGGAAAATATTTAAAACAACTTGAAAAAGTTAAACAAAATTCAGGAAAATATCAACTATTTAAAGGAAAACTAAATAAACACCGAAAAAACGGAAAATATTTAATAAAGAATTAAGAAATGCTAGTAAAAAAATAAAAAAACTTAAGCTTAAAGAGGTTCAAGCAAGCAGCTATTTAAGTGAAAGAATAAAGAAAAATCCAGACTTTAAAAGGAAAAAAATAAATAAAAGCCAGAAAAAATTTAAATAGCAACAAATAAATAATAGTGAAAACAAATAAAGCAACTTAAACTTAACGAAGTTGAAGCTAAGAGCTATTTAACTGAAAAAAATCAAATAAAAAATCAACAATTTAAAGCAAGGAATAATTATTATAGAAAATAACTAAAACAAAAAACTTAAAAATATAAAAAATATCACCTAATAAAATCGCCAAGGCCTTTATTAACTTCTTGAGTCTCTAAACATTATTATTATATTAAAAACTCGGTAAACACTTAATTAAATTGAATATTAATAATGTTCCATAAACAATAACTAAACCTAAATTAAAGACTCCAAAAAAAAAAGCCACAGCAATGAGCAGCAACAATGGCAATGACCAGCAGCCAAGAGCCACACCTGCAGCAGCAGCTACAACTGCAACAGCATCAGCAACTACAACAACAACTGCCGGAACGGAGGCCAATACCGTTGCAACCGGAAACGGAAGCCAGATTTCACGGCCTGCCACGGCACCCGCTCGCAGCAGCAGCAGCAACAATAACAATAACAACAATAATAATGCCACCAGCGGCAGCACTAGCCTGTACAGGGTTAACCTGAGCAACAATATCAACAACAATGGCCACCTGCCACAGGCCAGCAACAATAATCACCATGAGAGCAGCAGCAGCACCACCACCACCACCAGCCATAGCACCAGCACCACCTTGGTGGTCAACACGGCCACAGCTCAGGCAGGAGCAGGAGCCACTGCCAGCAGCACAAGCAACAACAACCACATCTATGTGAATCCACACAGCTATGACAGCAGCACCACCACCGGCAGTGCCAGTGGCTCCACAGCCGTGATGTTGCCCCTGCAACAGACAGCAGGAGGAGGAGGAGGAGGAGCAGCAGCAGCAGCAGCAGCAGGAGCAGGAGCAACTGGAGCAACATCAGCAGAGACTCCGTCTCAGGCTACGGGTGCCATTAGTCGCATGACCGGAACAGGTACACTAAATGGAACCCTGACGGGAACTGGCACCTCCACCTCAACCACCCTGAGCACCCTGAACACATATCTGTTTCCCTGCGGCGCCGATTCCGCCAGCAGCTGTGATCTGGACAGCAATTTTAGCCAGATGCTGGGCGGCGGGGGAAGTGAAGGCACAGGCACCGGCACCGGCACGGGCACCCACACCCACAGCAGTTCCCTCAGCCAGACGACATCAACAGCACCGGCGGGACTGGGTTTGGGTGTCCAGCTGGGATTGGGCTTCATCAATAGTCGGCGGCGCATACGCCGTTTGTTTGGAGTGGGAGAGATGCCCACCCATGTGGCCAGCAGCAGCAGCACACCCACGCCCTATGCGGCAGCCCTAAGGCGACGCAGTTCCCAGCTGCTGCAGCTGACCAAGAAGCGAGAAAAGGAGCTGGAGGATCTGGAGCAGCAGCAGAGGATAGCCACAGTGGCCTCGGCAAATGCGGCCTTCCTAGAGCGCAGAGAGCAGCAGCAGCAACAGCAACAGCAACAGCAACTCCAACAGCAACACCTAATGCCACCAAGCCAGCAGCAGCAGCAGCATCACCACCACCTGCAGTTCAGCAACTTCAATCCCCTGCAGCCAGAGTTACAGAAAAAGAAGAAAAAGAAGCCACCAGGACCACCGGCACAGGCGCGCCAGCAGTCCTCTCGCACCATGGAGGATCCGCTGATGAATCGACCCCGGAAGAGCACGCCCGCGCAGCAGAGGAAGAAGGAGAAGCAGCCCGAGAATCCCTATGAGAAGTACCAACCACCACCACAAAACCAAAAAATCAGCACCCACAGCTCTCAAGCCACTTAAGCTTCACAATAAACAAAACAAAAACAAAAGAATTAAATATAAAAAATGGAAAATTAAGAGAGAGAAAGAGCAAAAAACCAAGCTTAATTATTGATTTACGCGTTGGCCTTCGTTTTAGTCGCTTCATTAAGTTATTAACAAATTGATAATAAAAATGATAATTAATACCTGCAAATACTTAGTTTTTTAATTAATTCATTTTGAATAACGCTTTTCGCTTACTGCTTTTCTATGCTTTTCCTCCTATGCTTTTCGTAGCTTTCCCGAGAGCAAAGCAAATGAGAAATACTTCTACTTGATTATTTAAAATAAATATATATTCTTTACAGGACATTTACTTAGTTTAGGATCGCCTGAAACTTATTTACTAAACAACTAAAGTCAATACTTAAAGATCTATTCACATCTCCGGAGATATATTTATTTTAGTATTTACTTTATTTAAGAGATCTATATCCTTACCAAGACTCCCCAAAAACCTTTTACATAACCCTAAACTCAGGCCTTGCAGATCTTTTCAACTCCCTGGAGATATATAGTATTTAGTGGCCTGATATTCAAGTTCCTCACTAATTATTCTCTGCGTCTCTGGGGCATAATCAGCTTAAGCTTACAGATTTCTTGGTCCCACAGGGCGTATGCGTAATTTCCGCAACAGTGGTTACGCACAAAAAATAAAATAAAATACTGTACTCGCTTTGGGGTCAGGAGACTGTGAATGAGACTGCCAGAGACAGAGCCAAGTTGCCGCCAAGTCAATGCCCCAAAGGCAGACACACAGAAGCCGTAAGCGAATCCAGAATCTATAACCGAATCTGAATCAACAGACAGTAGACGGCGCCAGCAACGAATAACAGCCAAAAAATAACAACTAAAGTGTAAAATGGGAAAATGGGATGGGAAAACTATATATATAGGGAAAATGTATGCGTAGTCATCTATGCGTCTAACTGGAGCCGCCATAAGTCAGCGTCCGCCCCTAAGTCTCGCATCGCGTATACGCTTCGGTGTCCCCCGTCGAGGGTTCCTTCGTCTCTCGATGTCCCCCTGGATGTGTCCTGTCCCCCAAGTTAATTGCCGTAGGTCAGCACAAATCAGCTCTCAGTTTGCTCTCGTCGAGGATCTGGCCAGCTGAACTTGGGTTCTGTCATAGATATATATTATATAGTATGATATACATATTTATTTGGGACTATATCTGTATCTGTATTCACCGCTTTTATGTAATGCCTTGACTGGCCCCCCGAAGGGGGTGTGGGCCTGGTGTGGAATTGCTTTAATGTGGCTTGCGTGTCGCCGCTGTGAGCTCTGCCCTTTGTTGCTCTGCTTTTTTTTCGCTTGCTTTGCTGCTAAAAAAGAATTTATGTCAATGCCAGAAGCGACAAACAACAAGCAGCGGGAAAACAATAACAGAAGCGAATATTATAATGAAGGGGAGTAGGAGGTGGGAGGTAGGAGTGGAAGTGGGCCAAAATCGGGAGTACTGACTTGGCCCCAAACATTACTCTGCAGTTTCAGTTAATTGGCAAGGCACACACACGCAGGCAGGCACACACACACACACACATATAGTTGGCCAACACGTGGGCGACAAAAAAAGGCAAACACTGGGAGAAAAATATATGAGGAAAATCAAAATTTTCAACTTGAAAAGGTTTCATCGTTTTCTATAACTCAGTACAGGAGTCAAGGAAATAGAAGCTCTCAAGAGAGAAAGAGAGCGTCTGATTATGCAGTGTGACCAACGTTGCTTATGATATGTTTAGTATATAGTAAGCAACACTAAATTGATTTAATTAATTAAATTAATTAATCAATTGAACCAATTTAACGATATACATTTTTAAATCAAGATCTACGTATGTAGTTGTTCTCAAGAATTTGTCAAGATATTTATATATTTTTGTTGAAGCTTCTATTGAACACAGTTTCAAGTCGATTTTTCTCCCAGTGTCTGGACAGAGAAAGGTAGATGATGGAGCTGGCGTAGAGAGAGATAGAGTGAGAGAGAGAGATAGTGGGAGGGCGAGCGAGAACACGCGACGCCAGAGTTGCGACATGTAGCCGCCATTTAAATTGCCCGGCAAGGCGACCTCGTCCCGGCCCCACCCCGCACACCACTGCCCCCTTTCACTGCCCCTGTCCCCGTCCCTTTACACCCCCGCCATCCGTTGCCACCCTTAACCCTGCTTCGACCCGGACCCGGACCCGGAATGAGACATGTTGCCCTTGATTTGTGTGCACGGCATGTGGCGGCGTGTTGACTATTTGCATTGCATGTCCACACACACACACTACACTCATACACTCGTACACTCACGCAGTGGCATGTGTGTGTGTGTGAGTGTGTCCAATAATTTCGTAACATGGCCTTTGTGGCGATCTTTGCACAGCGATAAGCCCATGGAGTGGCCAACTTGCTCGCAACTACATATTTTTACCCTCGAAAGAGGTTATGCCAAAAAATCGAGAACAAAATATTTAAGGAAAATAAGTAACTGAAAAAAATATATATTTTAATTTTAAAATTTGTATACAATTTTATTTTTAAGACTTAATATTTTACTTAGCAAAACTATGCATAATCAAAAGCCTTTTTATGTTGAGAAATAATATACATATGTTATAAGTATTTAATGTACAAGCTGATAAAGGTTTAACTATATTTCATATCTGTATATGCATATGTATATATTATTTATTTATTATATTATATTATATTTATTTATATATATTCTTTATTATATATATTACATTATAATTTTGTTATTTATTTAGTGTGCTTTATTTCTTTTAAGCTTTTATTTCATTATAGCTAATGTTACACAGTTTTGTTTTTACAGAGTTTAGCAAAGCCTTTTTACTAAAATATTTCAGCATGTATACCTAGATACAAATAGCTTGATCTGCATTATTGTATTTTATATTTAAACTAAAGTCAATAGTTTGCTTATTATAAATTTGCACAAATAATTTAAAACAAAATATCTGTTATCCTATCAATCAATAGCAGTATTTAATGTTCTAGTAATTCAGGTTTAACTATATTCCGTATCTATATTTATAATATAGATCTATATAATTAATGTAATATTTGGGTAATAACTTTATAGGGCCACAAATCTTTTTCTTCTCAAAACTCTCCATCAATTTGTTTCCTTCATTTTTCTGTTTGGTTTGTTTTTTGCTGATGTCTTGAGAAACATTTTTTGGCGAGGGTGACCAAAAACAATATCGTTTGGCTCATACCCCTCCCCCAATGCAATTGGCTATATGTTTGTATTGGCCCAACGCCAAGTGATTTGCATTTTTATTTGTGATTTCTTGTGCCCTCAACTAATGACGGGTAATTATTAATTATTTGATGCCATTGGCTGCCCTGTACCTATTCCACTTTTTGCTGAATAATTTTCGCTGTGTCCTGTGTCCTGGGGGGCTATGCGATTTCAAAGCAATTCAATTGCCGCCTAGAAGTATGCAATTATTTAGTACTTAATACATCAACTCTGGTGATAATCGTTAAAGGAGGCACAACCTTGGGGCACTGACCTAGATATGGAGAAAGAGTTTCAATATGAAGGCTGCAAATTAATTAATTTACTAATGAAATTTGGTTTGTGTGCAAGGAAGAAGCTGTTTTTATCCTTTGAAGGATTATTCCATATCATTGACTACTTTTAGGTTCCTTATTAAGTGATTTAAAACTCCTCATTATATCCTGAACCCACACTGAAAAGTATGCTATGAAAATCACTCCAACACACACATAACCATCAATTAGCGGAGGTTCCTGCACCACCCACTATTCCCCCACCCCCACCTTCCCTTGTAGCAGCGACCTTGAACTCGCCGCCGGCAAATCGAAGCACGAAGCGAACACAAAGCGAATGAAAGTAAAAGTTGCATGTGCTACGTCTTCGGCGCTGTTTTTTTTTTTCCAGCTTTCCCTGGCACTTGCGGCAGCTGCATGCATAATGTGCCCCTAACGCCGCCACCACCACCACCACCTTCTCCTTCCCCTCTGTAGGCACTAAGCAGTGCCACCCGAAGGTTGCCGGTCGCCAGGTCGCAGGTCGCACTGCAGGCTAGATGGCCAAGATGTCTATGGAATCCATTAGGCCCCGTTGATGAACCTGCCCCAGAGACCCACTGACGTCAACGGGACAGGAGAAGACGTGTTGCCAACAGGCTAAATCGAAAAGGGGGCTAAGACCTATATGTTTTCATGGGGAATGATTTTATTGGATTGAAATATTTAATCTTGAATAAATTATAAATATACCTAAATTTAAAGAAAAAAGTAGTATATATCCGGTTTCTTAAAACACATTTAGAAGAAGTGCAAAAAATTAGGATACAACAAAAACACCAAAAAACTTAGGGTACCACAGTAATCCATAGAATACTTTTAGACTGCTTTTAAGAAACTACGGGATTTTAAAACCCAAACTAACTTAACTGCCTCTATATACGTTTTATATTTTAAAGTTCCAATTACCTTTTAAATTATAATAATTAAATTAAAAAAAAAAAGGAAATATCCTTTAAAACAGAAAACAAACAAGCTAAAAGCACTGTCGCACGAGTAAGTCTCAAAAGTCGCAGACCTCACCTGCCGCTTTGTCTTTATTTCTTGCATTTATTTATTTATTGAGCGCTGCGACAAAATTTGCAAAGAAACCAAGAAAAATAAAAGAGAAAACCAAACTGGAGAAAAGCGAAGAAAGTGCGGCAAATGTGGGGGAAATGTCGGGGAAAATGCCGGGGAAATGCTAGAGGAAAGTGGGCGAAGTGACGACGTCAGCAGCGATTTATTTCGCGACAGTTTGTCGTTCATCTTTTTTTACGACCGCCGCCGCCGACTTTCAGATTGCTGTTGTCATTTATTTGCCGTCATAAACTTTCAATGGAATCACGCAAGCGATTTTTGCCAACTTTTCTCCTACTTATCCTTCGCCTCCTTTATGATCCTTTATCTCCCGCTGCTCGCCTTTATTGTTCCGCATATATTCCATATATGACAACATGTGACATGTGCCTTTCCCTGTCCGCCCCAGAAGCACGCATTCTCTCTTTGCAAAGAGCTCAACCCATTTTCTATTAATTTCCAGAGCAGACTCTGCCTGTGATGTTTTGCATGTTTGACACACAAAAAAAAAAATATATATACATATATATAAAAAAAGCTAAATGGAAAATTCAAAAGGCAAACAGCAGAAGGCAGAAGGAAAACGAAGCCAAAAGGCGAACAATAAGCAAATTGGCCAGAAGGGCGAACAGCAACAACAGCAATCAACAGCAATGGCCAAAACGGGAAGCTTTTACTCCAACAAACCGAATCTTTAATGCCCTAATAGGGCCTGAAATTATGGAACAATGCTTGTTGGAACTCTGTTGAAATAATTAAAATTTATTAGCCACATATAATACATACAATTAGTGTTTGTTGGAATAATTCATATTTAATAATGTTGGAATAATTAATATTTAAAAATTGTATACCTTACATACAAATAAGGTGTGGGTTGGAATTCTGTTAAAATTATGTGGGATTAGTATAATATATATTAGTAATCATAATAATTTATAGAAAGGCAACATGATACCTGTGCGAGAAATATATATTACCTTATATTTTATACTATAATGATGCCATTTTAAAGTCAAACTAAATGATTTCAATTAAAACTTAACTTATAACTAGATTATTTTAACGTTGAGCAAAAATATCCTCTTCAGAAAGTGTTTACAGTCGTTGCTGCTGACACTCGGTTTTTCTTACCAATCTCCTTTTTGTATTTTTTCTCTTTGGCTTTTATTGGTGTCTGTTTTTTTTTGCTGCTGTTTCTGTGTTCAGTGTGTGTTCTTGCCCTGTATAAATAACATTTTTGTCAAGCGCCTCGTATGACAAAGTGTCAGCTATAAATGTGTTGGACACACACATCGTCTGAGTGTGTATATGTATGTATTGGCTAGGCCTATTGGGCACTCAAGTGGCTGCAATTGCTCGTTGTTGTTGGTGTAGTTGTTGTTGTTGTTGTTGTGGCTGTGGCTGTTGTTGGTGCTGCTGCAGTTGAATCAGCTGCTGCTGGTGCAGTCGACGTCGCTGCTTCAAATTCTTTGAAAAGTTGTCGTTGTGACACTTGCGATGTGGTTGTTGTTGGTGTTGTTGTAGCTGTTGGTGTAGCTTCAGTTATAGCTGCTGCTAGTTGTTGGTGTTGTAATTGCTGCTGCAGATGTTGGTGTTGTTGTTGCTGTTGCTGCTGATGTCGCTCTTCTTGCTATTGTTGCTGCTGTGGCTGCAGATGTTGGTGTGTGTTGGTGTTGCTATTGCTGTTAGTGTGACCGTTGATATTGCTGTTGTTGCCAGACAGTTTGCCTTTCGCCAGTTGGATGCCCAAAAATTGTGGCGTCTACCGTTTGCCCTTTTGCCATGTGTTGTCCCTGCTGTTGTTGTTGTTGTTATTGTTGAAATTTGTTAGAAATACTTTGTTGTTGTTGTTTGTTGTTGGTGGCGCTTGGCGTTTGAATTGAGTCTGGGGGCCTTTTGTTATTGTTTTGCGGACTGAGCCTACAACTACTGGGTTTTTTCCACATTTTTCGGCAGTCAGGCAGTGTCAGGCGAAAAACATTTTCGGCTGCGGGCCTCTGGTTTTCGGTTTCGGTTTTGGGTTTCTCGGTTTCTCGGTCTCTCGGTCTCTCGGCCTGTGATGTGTCGTCTGGCCGCTGCCGTTGCAGTTGCAGTTGCACTCGGCGCGGAAAGCGGAAGCGTTGCCCAGCTCCTCGCTCGATGCGGATTAAATTTATTTTCCATAAATACAAATCAGTGATCGTTGCGGCGCGAGAGATCCTAGATCCTTGATCCGGGATCCAAGATCCAAGATCCGCGAGTGCTTGTTCCCCCTGGCAGGATAATGGCCGTCAACGGCCATACGCATTGTGGCCGGCCAGCGGATTGTGGCTATTATTATTATTATTATTATATTTTTGTTCAAGTTTTACACATTTTTTTCACATTGTGATTTGTGTCCTGCGGTTAAGTGGAATATCGCCAGCGACAGGAGGAGGAGCAGCAGCAGCAGCAGGACCCACAACATCGGGATGTTCATTTACCATGCCATCAAGGATGAGCTGGAAAAAATGTAAATATGCCGGGGTTTATAGTCTCCGCATTGATTTTCTTTTTTTTTCTTATTTGACTTTTAGAGATTTTTATATTTTATTTTATTTTATTTTGTTTTTGCAATGCAACCCCGACCAGAAAATTAAAAATTAAAAATTGATTTGATTTTGAAAGAAGAAGAGTAGGCCTAGTTGTGTGTTGAACTGAATTATGCAGAATTCTCTGATTGGATTTGATTTGAATTCGACAAAAAATGTTGCGAAATGCGAGTCCCAGTCGCATTTTCTTAGCTCGGAAAATCAATTGATACGCAAATTCCTGCCCTTTCACCTCCCGCCATTCGACTTTGTCTCTAGTGCTCTAGTGTGTGTGTGAGTGTGTGCTATGACCCAGCCAAAAATAAACTCCATTGACCGCTGCCACTTAGCCTTTGAGGCTGCCTTTTTCAAATGTCCCCACAACTTCGAAAAAAACCAAATAGAAAACGGGGCTAAAGAGGTGCGAGTGTGTCTAAGAAATTAGGCTACATTGAAAAGGGTTTCAAAAAATTCCTAAAAACTTTGGATAATACTTTTTAAGTCAAATAGTTCATAATTATTTAAATAGCAAATTTAAGTATCATTCAGCAAAAAGTTCACAGAAAGAGTTCTTCTTAAACCAGGCTACAATTCGATTGAATATCAAGAATCTAAATAACAAAATAACTAACAAAATAAAGAAATATTTTATAACTATTTAAATTAACTATTTAAATTAAACGGACTTAATTACATTGTTAACAGTATATACTCCTTATAGGTATAAATATATTTTAACTTTTAGTTTGGTAAAGAATTGATTTATTTACAATTTTAAAAATTAAATGAATGAAGAATATAATTTATAATGTAACTAATCTATATTGCCTTGAGAAATAGTATTAAATTAAATTAAATCGAGACTGATTTATTATATTACAGTATAATTATCTCTCTCTCTCTGAGTTTTACATTTCTTGGATAAATTTCCCTGCTTCTTTTCTTCCGGCCATTGAATAACATATCATTTCCCATTATTATTTTCTGCTCGTGTGCTCTGTGCTCTGTGCTCCCTGCTGCTGCAATCGCTAGTCAATCGAATTGATTGATGAACCCACCGATGGCCGACGACCCATCAATGTCGCTTCCTCCCCTCTCCCCCTCGTTCGGTGTCTTTATCTTGCTCTCCTTCTGCTGCCCAACTTCCGCTTCCTTGTCGCTGTCCCTCCACTGTCTCTCCGCTGTCCGTCTTCATATCTCCTTCAACTTCGACTTCGACTTGTGTTTCGATAACCAACTTTAAACGTCATTGCAAGCCATGCCCAACTTTGGTATCTCTGCACTGTGGGAAAAATATTGAGCCTGGGGGAGGATTTGAAATTATGGGGGGGATTTTGAAATCTATTTTTAATCGATTTTTAAGTGGACATTTAAATAGATTTGTGAATAGATTTTAAAGGGATTTATAAAGGGAGTTTCAAAGGGATTTTTTAATTAATTAATAAATGGGTTTTTAAAAAGATTTCTTAAATTGTTTTTAAATAGTTTTTTAGATGATTTTTTAAATGATTTTTTAAATAGATAATTTTAGGGATATTTCAGTTGTTTTGTAAATAGATTTTTTAAGAAACTAAAGGGAGTTTGAAAGGGATTTTTTAATTGATTAATAAATGGATTTTTAAAATGTTTTTTAAAACGATTTTTAAATAGTTCCCAAATGATTTTTTAAATAGATAATTAAAGGGATTTTTAAGTTGATTTGCAAATAGATTTTTTAAGCAATTGTTAAATAAACTTTTAAAGTTTTTAATGGATTGCTAAAAGGATTTTTAAATTGATTTGTAAGTAGATTTAGTAGCTCTTTTAAATTGAATTTCTGAAAAGCTTTTTAAAGTATTTTTAAAATGGATTTCTAAAGGTATTTTGAAATATAGTTTGAAATTGATTTGTAAGTAGAAATGCCATATATCAAAAATTATGCTCAAAAAGATTTCTTTATTAAAATATAATTGCTTTGCAAGTTTTCCTACTTTTACCCTCCCAATAAGGGGTTTATTTACATTAAATGAAAGTTGAATTCTATATTTATAAAGACTTTTAAACTTTAGGGCTGTCTTGATCTCAAATGTAATGCCAGTAACCACTCACATTTTCTTTGCCTGTGTGAATGGTTGATTTCCATCCAGTAAAGCCACCATTTTCGCAGCGTTCCAGTTCCTCTTTGGGGGGCTTTTGGTTTCGGTTTCATTTGCTGTTTGCTCTGTTTGTTTGTTGTCTGGCGGCCTTTGCCACCTACAAAACCAACCCTACCTCTGCTTCTTCTGCTGTTTCTCCGGGCGGAGTGTCTTGCACTTTTGCCTAGGCCTCAAGTCTCGGGCTAAATGCTAAACGCTAAATGCATATCTCTGGGTCGGAATGTGGAACAGTTGGCTATAATTACACACGTAGCACGTAGCGGCCGCTAGTCGCTAGTCACAGTTGGATAATAAAAGTAAAAGTAAGTGAATTTCGTACGCCTTTCACCTTTCGCCCCCACCTGACATCCTCCGTGCGCCGTGCGCCGTCCTCCATCCGCCCCGTTGTCTTATTTTTCCGGCAAGCATAAGTTTGAGGGGTGGGCGGACGTGCGGGAAATTGGGGGCTGTCATGGTTGTGTAAGTGTGTGTGCGGTTCCGGTGGCGCCAAAAGAAACGTTTAACGTTTTAGGTCCCATTTTCATTTTCGCCAGCAGTTTCATTTGCATTGTGTGTGTGTGTGTGTGTGTGTGGAAGAAGTCCTTCCACAGTTTTAGTAATCAATTTTTGTTCTTGCTTTTGTTGCACTATCGATGTGTGTCTCTCTGTGTGAGTGTGAGTGTGAGTGTGAGTGTGTGTGTGTGCGTGCGGGTGTGTGTGTGTGTTGGTGGGAAACTGGTGAAACTGGTGAAAATGTGGCATCGACACAGCCAGTTGCATAAAAGTCGCACGCGGAACAAGTCGAGAGGAATCGCATTTAAATCGAAATCGAAATTGTAGCAGCTGCTCAATTATATAAACCGGCGTGTTGCCACTCGTTCTTAAGGTCCTTTCTGTGCTGCGGCAAAACAACAATAAACAAATCCTAGGATGCTGTCGAGTTTTCCTACAACAAGAGAATGTTTTTTGTTTTTTTTTTAAGTGTGTGTTTGCCCGCTCTCTCTCACGCTCTCTCTCTCTCTCTCAGTGGCGAACGAGAGAGAGAGAGAGAGAGATGCAGAGCATCCTGTGGAAACGTTTTGGCAAAAATGTGAAACATCAAGGATTGGGGTGTTTATATATATATTGTTTTTTTTTGTGTTTCTACCAATTCTAGACGACACTTTCTTGCTATTCTTGCTTGACTTCGAATTTGCCATTACCATTACCGTTGGCCATCAAGTGATATCCTTGCTGAGTGTCTCTCTCAGTGTGTGTTTGTGTGTGTTGGGAAAATTGAGTTTCTTGCAATTTCGGGATTTCCCAGACGTTGTCCTTTTTTTTTTTTTTTTGTGTTGCAGTTTTTCAATTCAATAAAGATACCAACTTTTGTCACACTTAAACTCTGACCTCTACGTTACTTTGTTTCTATAAATAAAATATAAATTCATATATATACATAAATACATACATAAAGTACGTGCCGCAGTATTAAACCACACAAATAAAGTGAGCTTCATGCACCTAATAAATAATAATTAATTGGGCAACTTACAGATATAAAATAATAATTTCTTGGAGAAGTGTCCAAGTCTATCTGAATTGTTTTCCATTTGTCTCAAGGCTTCAATTTATTTAATTTCATTTATTTCGCCAGCGAGCTTTAAAAATGTATATATTAAATGCTTTGCTTTGGGCGGGCTTTAAAGTACGGAAAATAATTCATATTTTATTTATCTGTAAATATTATTACCATTTAAATTAAAAAATATAAATAGGTGATACAAATTTAAGCTTTAAAACATAAGATCTTTGATATTTTTTCTTCACACTTTTAGAAATGTTTTCAATGGAAAAATAAATTTATTAAATGATGAGTGACTTAAATTTATGGTTCGATTTTATTTCTTTTATATTTACAAATATTTTGTACATTCAATTCAAGAATATAAATATTTGCAGATACAAATTAAAGCCTTAAAATAATTGATTTTTAGTTTTTGCGCATTTTCTGGACAGCTTTTGTTATAAAAAGAAAATGATTCAAAGACTAGAGACCCTAATCAATATATTCGATTTAATTTTAAATACAATTTACTTTTAATTCCGGAATATAAATATTGCGCTATTAAAAAAACAAAAAGAATACAGATTTTTCTTAATGTTTTCAATAGATTCTCAAAATATTAAGCAAACAAAAGGTGTTTTGTTAATACGAGGGCTGCTATATATATTTCTGGCCTAGGCAACACTAAGTGTTGCCAGGTCCAATCTGACATTTTCATTGGAAAGTTTGACATTTTTTAGCATAACATCACTCAGAACGTTTTGTCAAAGCATTCAAAAACCATGTTTTGGAGGTGTCTCAATCGGAGTAGAAAAAGTGCTTCGAAAATTGGTTTGAGCGCATGCAAAAGTGTATGAATCTTGATGGAGAATATTTTAAAAAACAAAACCATTTTCGTTGATATATGTATATATTTGTATTTTCATTATTAGGCCAGAAATATATATAGTGACCCTCGTATAAATAAATAATATAATATAAAAAAATATTTAAAAAAATAATAATTAATATAAACACTAAGAAAAAAAGGATGTTTACGTGCACATTGATATTGTATTTATGCATACATAAAATGTATACTTTGTTATTTATATATTTCCTTCTCTAAGCCCTCGCTCGAATTTATGGCCTCTCGATATGTCAACTGATATTTAGGCTTAATGGAAGTGTGATTTATGGCCTTAATTGATTCTATAATGCAGCGTATGCATTTAATATTTAGTTATTCGCTGGTTTACTCTTCTACATTAATTAAAACCTGAAGCGAAGAAGAGCTACTGGCTCGGTTCAACAATCGGTGGCAGGGTTGCAGGTATAAAAAGGATAAAGAAAAGGATGTTTACTTCACCCTCCACCCCCTTGGAGTCAGTAGTGTGTCAGTGTTACAGTGCCAAAGCCGGGTCCATGTCCATGTCCATGTCCTTGCAGTGGGCGGGTTGGGTTGGAGCGTCTCCCCAAAGATGCCGACATGCCACGAAGCCTGCTCTCTCTCTCTGACTCTCTCTACCTGTCTCTCTCTCTTTGAGCTTCAGCTGCTGGAGGCGAAACGATTTGGCAAACGGAACACGACGCCGAGCAGTTGGCTTTCCTGGACCGCGCGCTCATTTCGCGGCATTTTCGTTACGTATACGCAATGTGTGCCAGGAGCGGGGCAAGACACTGCCAAATAAGCGCGAAAAATGAAGCAGAAAAATGAAGAACATTAAATAAAAAAGAGAAAAAATTAAGGATTTAATTGAGACAAAAGTACAAACGCTAGGATTGTGTGTATAACCAATATATTCTGGCATTCCAGGCTATCCTGGCCATCCTGGCTATTTCTGGCTCTAATGTATTAACTTAGTTCTCTGTGTGCAGTGTGTGTGTGTGTAATGTACTCCTGGTTGTGGCTGCCCGGTGTTTTCATTTACCTTTATATTTCCTCTGCCCCCAAAATGTAAACAAATTTCAATAATGGGCTAAGGACTACGAGAAAAGACACTACCTCAAGCCTGGACAGTGTGTGAGTGTTGCGCATGTCTGCAGCAAAAGAAGAAGAGTTGCCTCCCCCCAGCAACCCACCTACTACATATAGTACTACTACTAGGAATAAAGCAGCTGTGCGAAGTTCTCCTTTTATTTACATTTATTAATATCTCCTTCTTCTTCTTCTGCTGTGTGTGTTTCTCTCTTTTTTTTTATCACTCTCCTTTGCCTCTGTGTGTGTGCGGTTAGCTCGGGGGAATTGTGGCGTCGCCATGGCGTATGCGTTATATTTTGTTTTGTAATTATATGCGCAGCGAACAAACGAAAATTTGTGTTTAATTAATTAATTGAAAGACCAAAGCCAGCGGCAGCGGCAGAGGCGGTGACAACGGCGAGTGCTTTCAGTTGACCGCGTGGCGCCAACTCGTAAAGAGCTCAAAACAAAAACCAGACAAAGTTTGAAACTTGGCTTTCCTTCTTCTCGTTTTTATTATTTTTTTGTGTGTATCTCCAAAAAGAAGGACAACAAAAAAAAAACAGCTGCTTGCCAGTCAGCTGTGTGTGAGTGCGAGTGTGTGTGTGTCTGCTTGAGTGTGTAAATATGTACATTTAGAAAATATAAATAGCAGCAGCAGATCCGTCAAGAAACGACCTTGGAATGAAACACGCCGCTGCGGTTAAACTGAAGTGAAATTATAGCGCTCTTCCTTTTTTTTCGGTGATAGGCAACACATCAGTGCAACAACAACAACAAATAAAAACCAAATAAAATATTATTCAATATAAATAAATGCTAAAGTAATGAGTAGGCCATCAATGGCCAACGGCAGCGACATGCAACATGTGGCCAAACCGCAGTCAATGCCACTAAAATGTAATTACAAACGAAAGCCCCCACAACGCGTCAACCGCAATCCTTAACAAGGATGTGCCGGAGAAGCAACAACAATAACAAAAACAAACAAACCAAAAGTAAAAACAAAACCACATAAATAGTGCCAGTGCGCGAGAGTTGTGTATGTCGATCATTAAAGCGATTAATAATCGAAATTCAACATTTTCCTTATTCTTAAAAAAAAAATTATAATAATAATAATAATAATTATATTAACTTTTTTTGATTGTGGAATATTTGTAAACATTCACAAAAATTCTGTTAAATAGCTAGTGCTTAGGATGACAAAACCTAAAACCTAAAAATCATTCTTGTTTAGATGAATTAAAAAAAAAAAAAAGGCAGAACAAAATACATAAAGGATACGAACATTTTGAAACAAATTATAACACATTCCCTTTGAATCGATACACAATTTATCGATAGCATTATGGCGAAAACCTTCAATTCTTCAGCTTAGAAATCTTTTTCTATAATCACTAATATTTACCAATAGATCACCTTTAACTATTTTGAAAAGCCCGCTTTAATGATCGACCACGACCATCGACTGATCGCATCGATAGGTGACGAATCGAAAGTGACCAAATAAATCGATAACAAATGCCGATCTGCAAATGGCAACCGAAACAGACGAGCCGCAGACAACAAACGGAGCTTCAGTTCCGCAACAACAGCAGCCAGCAACGCTTCCATCAGCAGGACCAGTGCCAGTGTCTATTTCCGTTACCGTTCCCAGTACCACTTCCGCATCCGCTATCGCTTTCGCTTCCACTTCGACTTCCGTTCGCGCTGGTACAGTGAGACAAAGCTAACAGCGACGCGAGTGCCCTCCAGCGGTAAAGCCCAGTCGAGGCGGTGGCCGTCATGCAGCTGCAGGCGGCCAGGGCCCAATTGACCAGCAGCTGCATTTAGCTCATCCATAGACACACACCTCACACACACCACGCACATACCATACACACACAAGCACACACCATACACACCCGCACACACACACACACACACCCCTATACATGAAAACATATTGAGGAGGATTCAGTGAGCTCATCGAAACCGAAACCGAAACCGAAACCGAAACCATGCAGATGATACTTGTTGCTGGCGGGTAAGTGAAAAGCCACCCCCAAGACCTGAAACCGTATCCAAAACCGAATCCCCCACTCACCCCTCTGCCCCCTCGATGTGTCCCCACTGTGCCTAAATATGTGTGTGTGTGTGTGTTGTTGAGGGTTGGGAACTACTAAACTCGGATCTATGCCAAAATGGTATCATTATCTATGTATCTAAAATGTTGTACGTATAACTCGGCTATCTAAAAACTGGCAACGATCTAGCTCGGGGCAGCTGGAAGCTTTAAATTTACACTACTATATATATATGTATATATATATATATATTGATATATATATTTGCTATATATATACTCGCTTTATATAGTACATATTCGCTGCTTCTTGTTTCGCCTTGTTTGCCCGCCCCCAAAGCCTTTGCTTGGCACTTGTACCTACTAGTACCTAGAGTTAACAAATCTTGTAACTAAGTATTGTGAATAAATATATTTATATATATACATATAATATCTTGATCTGTTACTAATTTCCAATTTTGCTTTCTATCTCTTCCTTCTTGCCTCGTTATCTGCCATCATCCGTCTTTGATGTGTTCCGAAACTTCCTCAGGTAAGTGAAAGAAAGTTATCTGAAAAGAAGGTTATATTAAGCCTACCTCTGAAAGCTTATATGGGTAGAAATGTAAATATTTTATATATTATATTAAGAAACACGGCAGGAAACTAACTTTGGCACGCCGAACAAATGCTTTAGGAAAGATTTTCCTAAAGGTTACCACTTAATTATTAAAGTTTTTGGGGCAGTTTTCTCCGTTTTTTTTGATTATTATACAAAGGAATCATTTCCGACCCTATAAATTATATATATAAATTATAAATTATATATTCTTGATCAGTATCAAAAGCGAACCAAAAAAAAACTTGTGACCCATTTTTTGAAAAAATGTAAGGGGTACCATCATTAAAATTTTCAAAAATCTGACAAAAAATTAGAAATCGAGTTTTGAATGCAGAAAAGTTCTTCTACATACAAACTCTAAGAATAAACAACCAAACCAGACTGAAATCGGTTGAGTTTAGGCCAAGTTATATTAACATAAATAGCCAGTTTGTAATGTTCTAGAATTTCGGTCTTAATTTTATTAAGATCGGACTACTGTTTCATATACCTGCCATAGAAATGGAGTTTGATTAAATTATAATGAACCAATTGTAAGTTGCAAGGGTATTCGGTGTACCGAAGTTAGCTTCCTTTTTTTTTTAAATATGTTTGTTGTTTGCAAAACGTATCCGAAAATTATATTATAAAACGTATCGGAAAGGGCTTCTCGCTTCATAGATATGAGAAAGGGACTTAATCTGCTCAAAAACTTAAATTCTATCTTCAACTTCTACAATTATTTTTAGCGGTATTTAAAGCTATGTGTCTCTGTTTCCTTTTATTTGATTTTAAGCAAAGAGCTCTGCAAATATATTTGGAAGTGAAACGTATATGCACCAGATTGAAATTGTTTTAGAAATACACCAAAAATACTAACAAAATGAATATTAAAGAAAGTCTCTTATATCTTCTGCAACTAAATACATTTCTCTCCTTATTTTTGGGTGTGCTTAGCCAGGACCCTTGAGCTTTCTTTAACTGAAAGCTAACTGAAGCTGTCAAGCTTGGCTTCTGGGTCTGGGCTAAACTTAAAGCAAGCTTGAAAGTCTGAAAGCCTGAAAGCCTGAAAGGCAGCTTTTAAGCGCGGAAAACCCTGCGCTGCCTGGCGACCTTTTGAACTTTCCACAAAGCTAGGAAAATTGAGCTTTTCCGCTTTTTCGTTGCATTTTCAAAAATTTCCTATGCGCGCGCGCTATGTGTGAGTGTGCGAGTGTGTGCTTGTGAGTGTGTGTGCTCATTTGTGTGTGTGACATGTGTTTATTTATTAATAATTGCATTACTCATACGCCACGTTGTCCCTCACTGGCAGCAAAGCGTTCAAGTGCACACGTGACACGTGTGTATATAGCTGCGCGTGTTTGCGTTAGTTCACGTGTGTGTGCAGTTATTCGCATTATTATAATCATGTGAGAGGGGAGTGGGAGTGGGAGTGGGGGTGGGGGCTGGCCAAAGAAATAGGCTCAGGGAGCATAACGAGCCCGGCGGCATTTTAAAGCTGCCATTAATAATAGAGCAGGCCACCTTGGGGCAGAGAGGGAGAGGCGGAGAGGCGGAGATGGGGGCAAGTGGGGGGCTTATGGCTTTTGTGGTTTCTCCTTCGGTTCGATTTTCACTGCCTCTCTCGCTCTCGTTCTTTCTCTCCCTCTCTCTCTCTCTGTGTAAGTGTAAGTGTATTTGGTTCATTTACAGTTTTCACCTAGTTTTTTTTTTTGTCATGTTTTGGTTATTTTTGCCTTTGGCCATTGCCTCAGCGGCCCCAAGCGGCATTTTCTTTGTTTGACACCCCTCACGGCTGTGTTTGTGTGGCGGCCGGTGCCCGAGTGTCGCCAGTGTCCCTGTGTCCATGTGTTCCCGCTCTTCTTGCTTAGCCATGTTCACTCAGGCTGGTCTACCTTTTGTTGTTGTGGCTGCTGGCTTTCATACTTGTTTCATATATATATTTTTTGTTGTTGTTGTTTTTCTGAGCCTTCTATTTGTTGTATTTCTTCTTTTTTTTTGGGCCTGTGTTCGTGCCAAGTGGCACTAAAACTATTTGCCTTTTGCCCGGTTTTTTTTTTGTTTTTTTTCGTATCCCTATGACGGAGCGGGAACGGTAGCGGCGGTACCTGCCACACCGCACACCGCACAGAGCACCGAGCACACAGCACACAGCACGCAACACGCAGAGGCGCCAGCGGAATCGGAGTCGGAGTGCAGCTCTGGGATATGAAACGTCCACTCCAATCCACACTCCACTCCATATACACATATACTCCGGCACCATCTCCGATCCAGTCTGTCCCCGCTCGCTCGCTGGCCAATGCAGCAAGTCCGCACGTGCTCGCTTCGTTTCGCTTCGTGCTTTCCGGTTCCGTGGCACCCAACGTGGGGCGGAGCTCGGCTAGGCGTTCGGCCAGCGCTCGGCGGTGCTCGTGTCCCGCTCGTGTACTGTGGCTCTGGCGGCTCTGGTGCTCCGGTGCTCCGGTGCTCTGGTGTGTGTGTGCTGGTGCTGGCGATGGTGATGGCGACGGTGCTGTGCTGGTGCCACTGCCAGTGGTAGTGCTGCTGGTACTGGTTCTGCAGCGCCTCGCAGTTCGGTTCAGTCGTCGCAGTCGCAGTCACGTCGTCACAACGTAATCGTGCAACGCGTTCCGCGCTTGGCGGTGACTGTCGTCAGTCAGTCAGTCAGTCAGTGAGTCAGTCGGACAGTCAATCAGTCAATCAGTCAGTCAGTTAGTCAGTCAGTCAGTCAGTTGGTCGGTTAGTCGGTCTATAAATCCCTCAATCAGTCTGGCAGCCAGTCAGTGAGTCAGTCAGTGAGACATTCAGGCAGTTGGAGTTTAACTCCAGTCTTCAATATCCTTTTTTGTAACGTTCTCGCCTTCGCACTTCCTTAAAAAAAAATCAAATAAAAGAAAATATATTCAAAATTATAATAATAAAATATAAAGTAATAATAAAATAAATGTATATAAAGGATGTGCGTGCCGCGTTGCCGCGCGTGATTATTGTTGTTGCCGTTTTTTTGTACTTTTTTTTGGTGCTTCAGTGTATGTGAATTATAAGTACTTTTTTTATGCTCTTCAAGAGAAGGAAAAAATAAAACTCAATTTAAAAGGTGTTTAAAGGAGCTTAAGAAGCCATTTAGGCACCGCTCGTCGCGTCAACACTCACCAGGACCTGAGCAGGCACTCAGCTCTCAGCTCTCAGCTCAGCTGAGATCAGCCTGGCCTTAGCTCGGCCCCACCAACCAACCAACCTACAGTCCAGTCAGCGCTCTTAGAGTCCTGTGCCAGAGTACCACTGTGTCTCTGTGTCTCTGTGTCTCTGTTTGTTTACCTTAATTAATGCACTGGCTAACGGTAAATGGACCCGGACACGGCCAACATAATTTGGCTTGGGGGCGCCACTCGAATCCGCTGCAGCCTCCAGCAGGAGGCTCGCAGGTAAGGCGGATGTACGGAGGTTAGGAGGTTAGGAGGTCCGTGGGTACTAGTGCTCCATAGTGCCTGGCTGCAGGTCGAGTTAATTAATATTTCACTCCAGCTCACCGAGGAGGGGCGGGAGCTCGCTCGAGTGAGTGAGAGAGAGAGAGAGAGCCAGCTCCGCTAAAGTTTGTGCTTACATAAGCAACTTCAATTCCAATTGCCCATTTTCCATTCCCATTACCATTACCATTTCCACTTCCATTTCCACTTCCATTTGGCCCCAAAGAGGAGCCAAAAAAGGAGCCTAAAAGACGAGAGAGAGACGACTGCTCATACGACGCATTGGCGCCGTCAAAAACTGGGGACTGAGGGGAGCTCAGCTCGAAAAGGAAAACAAGTTGACCCAATTTTGGGGCCAATTGTAAATCAAACTTAAAATCAAAGCCAAAGCCAAAGCAGGACTGGAGAATGTGCAAATAAATGGTCTCAAGCTGGTGCATTGTGCTGCAGACATCTTAATTTATACATTAAGCCTCTGGTGATCAACATTAAATCGGGGTCGCAGTCAGTGTGAGGTGTATGGGAAGTGCCAGAGAAATCTTAACAATGAATTTTAAATGGTCACGAGTAGGTGGTAACTAGTTATTTATAGCTGGTATATTTATAGTATTCTCTAACTAGTAATGATCAATGCCGGTCGAAGTTAGTCTGAGTCTGTCTTGAAAATAAGATCAATATTAAATTAATGTCTGACAAACTTTAAAATTCATTTTAAATAGTACCGAGTAATTGGTAATTAGTAACCGCAAAATTTGCAATCGGGTTCAAAATGAATCTTGAGTGTCTGAAAAATTTCTAGACTGATTTTAAACATTCAACCAGTATCAAGTAACTAGTAACGAATGAACAGTAACTAGTAACTAGATAATAACTAAAATGTCTAGAATAAATGTTAATTAGAACAAATAATTAGGAACTGGTTATCAGTAATCAGTTATTGGTTACTAGTTATTATTTTTATATACAAGTTATAATTTACTAGTTATTTGTTTCTTGTTAACTAGCAACGAATAACTAAAAACCAGCAACTAGTAAATGCTAGAGTTCTTCGATCTTCATTGCCTTTGGAAACCCGACAAGGGTCCCAGTCGGGTCTTATTTCTGACCATTTTCCTGGTTTTTTCTCGTGTGAGTCAAGTGCGAGCCAGTGTTTCCATACAAATTAGTTAGTTGGCCTCCTCGCGCTTTCTTCTTGCTCTTGTTCTTGTTCTTGTTCTTGCCGAGCATGAAGCATATGAGGAGGTTATTATTCTGCCTCGTCCTTTATTTGTTCCTGCCCCACTCTAAGCTTCTTTTGTGTGGGCTCCTTCCCTTTGTTCTCTCCTCCTGCCTCCTTCTACACTTCTACACTTCTCCCCTTCTACCCTTCTCTCTTTTATTTTTGCGCCATGTTATTATTGTATTTTGCGATTAAATTCAAGTTTGACTCGCACACGCCAAAATTAATTGGGCACTTGAAGAGTTGAACAAGTCGATCGTTGGCCGAGGAGCTGCCTGGAGGAGGCGGAGGGATGTGCCGTGACGGCGCTCAACAGCTCAGCTCAGCCTTGTGTTAACCCTTATCCACTCGTCCTGGCACATCCCCAGACCCCAGACCAGAAGCCTGCCTGCCTGCCTGCCGCCTTTTGTAATGTTCTAGGCAACTGATTTATTTTGATTGAACTTTGCATGCAAACAGCTGAGGCAACAGGAGCAGGGTGCCAGGCTGCCAGGCTGCCAGGGAGCGCCTCCGAGTTTAAGCAACAACTGGCAAGTGAAACATCATAAAACAAAAGCAGTTTGCGGTTGAATGCGAGAGGGGGTAGCCTCAGCTGGGTCTCAGGGGTGCCCAGCCAGGCCCCATGGTACATGGGAGGCCATTCGCACGCACATTGCCCGCTTCAGTTACTTTCTTTTTGGGTATTTCTTTTCTTCTTTTTTTTTTTTTTGGCGCCAAGGCTTAAGGCTTAGGCTGAGTCTCTGGCTCTGACTGTGGCTCTGAGTCAGTCGTAAATGCTTTGAGTTTTGGCTCCACCCCTTTACCCTCTCTCGGAGAGTTAAGTGGTTGGTTAGCTTCCCCCCAGCAGCATTAATAAATCGAGGGGTCTTCTCCTAACACACACACACACACTCCCTAAGCTCTTCTAATGCCACTGAGGCAGTGGGGAGCTCTGAGCTCTGGCCTTGTCTTGGCCTTATCGAGTGGCTAAAGCCAGTCTTCGCCTGAAGAATCTGGTGGAAGAATCTCCAGGCTTATTGAATTTTGCCCTTTAAACCTTTTTTGGAGCTGACTTTCCTTTTTTGAGAAACTCTTTCGTTGTGCTGTGTCCTTTCTGCCATTTAGTTTTGGCCCAATTGCTAACTTGGTTATGTCTGCATACATTTGTGGATGGATATATGTGCATATTTATAGAGCATATGTCTGTGGTTACACACAAACACTGCGAGAAAAGGAAAGCAGCTGGGGAAATGCATATATATTTTGTTTGCTTTTGTCTTTGAAGTAAATATTGTTATGGCAGGGCTATAATATTTATTATTAATTCAAGTTTGCATAGATTTTAATATCGAATGTTGGTTAATTTATCCAGAACCTGCTTGATTCTTTCACTCAGTGTGGTGTCCTCATCTAACGGGGCTTGCAGGAGTTATTGTAAATTATTCGCCTGGATCCTGTGGCCGGAATCGGAATCGGAATCGGAATCGGAGTCTCTTGCCAGTGGATTTTGGGATCCAGGTTTTGGGTCCAACGTTTAGGTAGGAGCTGAAGGGAGCTAAAAGGGAGCTGAAGGAGGCTAGAGGGGGGCTCTAAGGAGCAGGCAGGATAACATAGAATGGAGAAAGTTACGCACTGCGGCTGTGGCGAGTTTTTTGGGCTTTTAATATATGCTGGCGAGGTGTGTGTGCGAGTGTTTGTGTGTGTTGCACGTGCGCTGCGTGATTTTAATTTGAAACAAACACAAACAAACACACACAGAGAGACACACTCACACAGATATTTTCCTGAATTTTCTTCTTTCAGTTTTGTTTTGCCTCTTCAATTTTTTGTATTTTTTTTGTGCATTTTGTGGCCCCGGCTTTTCACAGTTTTATTTGGTTTTTCCGTTTTCGCTGGCCTCCCCTCTCACTCTTTCTTTCTGCTCCTTTTTTTGCTACCCATTTTCATTTTCATTTCCATTTTATTTGTTTTTTTTTTTCGCTCTGCTTTTTTTTCGTAATTCTTTTTACGACTCAACAAGCAGCAGAAGTATAACAAACAGGCAGCAGGCACCTAAGACAGGACGCGGCGCGAGAGGGGAGCCTTTATTGATCTGCGGCCGCTTGAAGCCAATTTGAAGGTCAAGCATACGCACTGTGGGCCAGCAACGGATTCTGGCTGGAAAAGAGTTTCCATTTCCACTCTGCTGCTGATGCTGCTGCTGCTGCTGCTGCTGCTAGTTATATAAACATGTGACGCCGCCTGACGTCATTGTGAATTATTTTCAAATTTGCGCCCAAAGGCCAAACAAGAGGCAGCTGCTGCTGCTGCTGGTGAAGCTGGTGAAGCTGCAGCGGAAGCGGAAGTAGCAGCAAGGAGCAGGAAGGACAGGAGGCCACAGCACGGCATACACAGAGCAGAGGGAGCAAGAAACAAGTAGCAAGGACTGCAGGCAAGCATCCTTGCTCCCTGCTCCCTGCTTCCTGCTCCTTGCTCTGCTTTTCCGTGTCAAACATTTTCATCCACTTGTTCGCATTATCCTGCCAAGCAGCTCGCAGCGGGCCACAGGCATCAAAGGATGCCGCCAGCAGCGGCACAAAAATTGTTACAATTGCTGTTGGCCTGGGAAATTCGGGGGGAGGGGAAATTCACAAGGGTTTGGTCCTGGTCCTCGTCCTGGTCCTGGTTCAACTGAAAGCCAAATCCGTGCGAGCCAAACGAGCGAGAGAAAAATGAAAAGAATAAAATGGCAATAAACAGGCCGAGGGAAATGCCAGCGACAAGCCGAAAACTCGATATGCTTTTCACGTATCGAGCATTAAATACAGCGCAGCAAAGTTATAGAGTTAGTTATATATACATATATACATATATAGTACATATGTATTCCGATTTTAAATTGAGGAGAAAAAAGATAACAGAAGCTAGTTTTTGTCCAGCAATATTTTGGGGGGGGGAAGATGTGTGTTTCTACATATTTTTAATATGATTTTTTTAAGTACAAGTCTCATTTGAAAGACTTAATGTATTGTCATTTTTAAAGACACATTTATTTAAAGTTACCAGAAAGTAATTCCTATACATTTCCCAATCTTTAACCTCTTAAAACTACTGTATAAAATATATATAAAATATATTTCGCTTTTAAATTGAAGAGCAGAAGAGAAGCTTAAGTTTTGTCTAAAAATATTTAAGGGAATATGAGTGTAAATTTTAATATATTATTTCAAATGATTTTTATGAAACAATTCTGATTTTAAGGACACAAAGCATAGTAATTTTTAACTCTAATATATTTTCAAAGTTTTTTTAAACTATTAAAACTAAAATTGATGTAATAATCACCTTTGGGAACTTCCAAGTTATATTCCCAGTTATATTCCAATAGGTATTCCCCAATATTTTCAGGGTATTTATGCCGTCAAGCCAATGGCTTTTCCACCGTCCCCTCTCCCCTCCCTGGTGAAAATTCTTTGCGAAATCATGCAGAAAATCGCTAAGACCCAACAGGAAACTCTAAAGCTGACTCAAGGCGCTGGAAAGCACGCACATTTTGCTCGTTTCAGCTCGTTTTGGCTCGTTTCTCTCGTTTCAGCTTGATTTTCTCCTTTTCCTTGTCGCATTTCGCGTTTTCCTTATGCCGAAGAAGTCAGTCCCCAGACCCCCACTGGCACTGAAAATGCCATTAATGCTTAAATAGAATTTCGAATCGCATTTCGGAATCGATTAGCATTTGGCCAGCAAGTTGCGCTCCCAGAGAAACTCTTTGGAAATGCCAGGACATTGGATGCATTTCAATTATGCAGCCTCAGAAGGAGGCTATCAGACAACTAAATAAATATGCAAATGGAAAGGAATTCGTTGAAAACTATCCGCAATTAAATCCAAAGTTTTCTCAAAAGCATCGAATGTTATTCAAAGTCCTTTGACTTTGTTACTCATATGCCCTGTGTGGTACCTTAAAGATTTTTGTTTTCCACCCGTTTTAGAAAGCACTTTTCCCCAAGTTCTCTCTCCGTCGCTCTCTAAGCTCTAAGTGATTTTCCAGTGGCGTCAAATTAAGCAAAAGTAAATAAATAAACAGCGACTGAGGGCAGAGCAAAACAATCACAAATTAAATAAAATTAATTCAAATGGAAGCAGCAGCGGCCGGGGCCGGGGCCGGGGCAGTGCCAAGAGCAACCACAACGAGCAACAGTAAAAATGAGCAATAAAAATTAGCATAAAAATGCGGTGCTTGGCTCTCCTGCCTGCCAGCGGGTTGGGAGTCGGGTCGGGTCTATAAAAATCGCGTTGGCTACATAGTAGCCACGTAGGAGCTGCCCCGGCTATGTGGCATTAGCTTAAGCTCCTCCGATTCTTGCCCAGGTGCAACGCACGCTCTCTCCTTTCTCTGTTTTTTTTTTTTTTTGTTTTTGTTCCTTTATTTATTTTTATTCTCTGTATTTTTGTGGCGCCTCCTCCTCCCGCTGCTGCTGTCATGTTTGTGTTGCCTTTTTCCGCTGGCCCGCTGCTGCTTTTTGGTTAGCAAAATCGATACGACCACAGCGGAGGAATTAGAACTTGGCCAACACAACACAAACACAGACACAAAAAAAAAGGGGGTGGGGGGGAATGAAGAGAAAAGGAAAGCAAGACAGTAAGAAGGAAATGCAAAGCCAAAGGACTTTTGTTTCCTTAATTAAAACGCGCCAGGTTATCTCCTTAGCCCGGCTCTCTCTCTGCATTTCCCATTGATTTACGCTGCACTTAGCCTAATTAAATTTGGTGCAGCTCTCGGTAATTTCGGTTGGTGTGTGTCAATCGATTTGCATGGGGAGTTCATTAAATAGAACCCGCTTCCTGCCTGCCTGCCTGCCTGCCTGGAAATATCCTTCGTAAGTTTGTAGCAAGTTTGAAAGTCACGTGTCGTCCGAGAGTCAAAAAATAAACTCTGGCCAACGACTCGGTTTACAAATTTCCCAGCCGTAAAGAGTTGCTCGGAAAGTGCTGCAAAAGCCACACACACAGCGAAAGAGGGAGAGAGAGAGGGAAAAGGAGCGAACGAGAGAGTGAACCACACAGACAGGACTCGACACGAAACTATAAATGTTAATAACAAGCAACAATGTTGCTAGTTCCTCTTCCTCTTCCTCTGGCACTTCCTGCTCGCTGGCAGAGCTCTGGTGCCCTGGAAGGTATGTCCTTGCGGGTGAAATTCGGCTTCCTGTTTTCTAATTTTTGTTGTGAATTACTTAAATATATATTTGAAAAGGGTGGCAACTTCAAAATAAATCTTCAGAGATCTAATATCATTGCTAAAAGTATGCTTTAGAACATTATTTCGATTATTTTCTTTTTAAGATTATTTCAAATATCCTGTAATTTTCTCTTCGCTCTCCCCACTTTTTCTCTCTTCGAATTTACCTTTCTTCTTGTACAAGGTACAACCATAGCCGCTAGACAGTGTTCCCCTGGCTCCAGACTTAATTGTTCCACTAGATCCTGATATCCTGACTGGCAGGCCCCAGTCGAGTCGAGTCCTTGCTGCTCTCAGTCTCATTCTCATTCTCCTGTCTGTGTGAGTGTGTTAGACAAAAAAGTTGTAATGGTATTAGCAGGACAAAAATAACACACACACACAGACTCAGACACAAAACGTGTGGGAAAGGAGCAAAGGAAATGGAAAAATCACTTGCTGGCAGCAAGTGGAGAAAGCGAGGGAAATGGAGGCTCAGCAAAAGAGTTTCCCAGGAATTTTTGTTGCCGCACTTAAATCGAAATTATCGTAAATTAATTGTTAAACAGCGTCGGTCAAGAAGGTGACGAAAGTCCCAGCAACAAAAGGAAAATTCAGATTCCTGCCTTACCAGCTTTTCCTGGCCAGTCCTGTGTGTGTGGCATGTCCTTAAAAGAGCCAAGTAAGCTTGGGTGTTGGGCGAAAGGGAAAAAGGGCCGGACTTTGTCAACCTTTGCAGTTTTTTTTTATGAATTTCAAGGCCCTCTCGCCCCCGAGTAAACGAAAGGTTACGAGTGTAAAATTAGCTGATAATGCTAGTGGCATTTCTGCTTGTGCGGCTTTTCTCGAGGATTATGCTATCCCCCGCAGTGTGGGGAAATTGGGGTAAAACTGTGAGGGAAAACTGAGGGAAAACTATTGGTCAAGTCAGAGCAACTTCAAACACACACACACACAAAATATAGCCACGATTCAAGTGAAGAATTTCAATTTTAATTCCCACTAAAACTGAATTTATTAACCGCACACACAGCACACAAATGGCCAGAAATTGCTAAAAATGGGTTCAAAAAACCAAACAAAAGCCAGAAATTGAAATAAAAATCTATTTTTCGTTTGTTTACACATTTTGCATGAAATAAATATGTTTGAACAGGCCACAGCACCGAACACACACACCGAACGCACATACTCGTATTTATTTAGATTCTGGCAAAAATAAATGGGGGAAAATTGAATGTTTGGAAAAAATGTGTTTTGCAATTGCAATGCTTGCATAGGGAAAAAATTTGCATAAAGAATTTCCAATTAAAATTGTAAGGATATTTTCACAAAAGGTCCTCGCTCTCGTACTCCCTCTCTCTGCCAGAGTTTTGTGTATATAAATTACGTTTATTGTATCGACATGGCTGCCTGCACACATACCATTTTTATTAAGCCGAAAATTGCATCCCTAAGGCTTTAACTTTATGCATTTTAAAGGTAATATTAATAGCCAAAATTAATTGCTTCATTTTTGTAGCAAAGAAACTCATGAATCATTTCCTGCTTTGGAGTTTGCAGTTCGGAGATCAATAGAACCAACCGATTAGTAGAACCAAGTCTGAACCTGGGAACTTATGGACCTAGGAAGCTAAGAACCTAAGAACATGAGAACCTAATATCCAAGGAACTCATGAACCTGGGAACCCATAAACAGCTATACCTCTGAACCCATGAACCTAGGAACTCATGAACCTAGGAACCTAGGAACCTCTGAATCTATAAACCTATGAACCCACGAAACTAGGCACTCATTAGCCTGGGAACTCATGAACCTCTGAACCTCTGAACCTCTGAACCTATGACCAGGGTGTGGAAAAGTTGAGCGAAAATGTTCACCCGTCAGGGCATTCATTTCTCCACCGTGGCAGCTTGTTTGCCAACCAAATGATAGGGGCTGTTGGTGTTCCGAGGGGGGTTCAGTTTCCCTTAAGGGGGGAATGACCAAGCACGCACGCACACCCCCACAAACCCTCCCAGCTCCCACCTCCCACCTCGCACCTCCCAGGCAAACTCACTTTTTTCCATTCCTTTCCAAGTTTCTAGGAATGTCAGCTCTGATATTTGTCGGCGCTTGTCTGTCATTTCCAATTTGTTGTTCGCGTTCAAGCCCCCGAATCCTCCCTCCGTGTAGCCCCCTTTGAAACACACTCCACACCCTCTCGATCCCCGTTTTCCAACGCTTTCCCCCGATCCCTGCTGAGTCGACCCTTCATCGAATTGGCAGTTCCGCTGTCATTTAGTAATCGATAAATTTTGTATTTGCCTTCGGTAAATGCTTTTCGTTTAGCTTTGGCCGTGGCCAGGCTGGACGGTGACGATGCAAATGGTTTTTAGCGCTTTTCCTAAATTTACCAGACTCCGGCGACAGCCCCTGCCCCTGCATTTTCCACACGGAAAATCGCAAGATTTTCACACAGAAAGAAACACCAAGCTGTGAGGTTTTTTGAGAAAAAATCGATTGTAAGTCGATAAATATTGTTAATGGAATTTCTTGGAATTATACAAAATATCCTTGGTCCCTAAAAGTATGCCGTAAAATATTATTTTTGCTAGGTTTTTAATGTTTATGAAAGCAAAAATTAATTGTATATCGGTAAATGTCGATATTAAAATTTGGTAAAATTTCAGCAGTAAAGAAAACATTTCAGATGGTCTCTGAAAAGTTGTCATGTTTGTGAAGAAACTCATGGATTGTAAATCGATAAATATCGATATTAGCTTTGCAGTAAATTTGCTAAGATCAAACAGATTTAATATGGCCATGAAAACATTTTATGGAGTTTAAAATATAATTTGTTGATATTAGAAATGGATATCTGGAAATGGAAAACCCTTTTTCTTGACCCTGGAAAGTGTGGTATGCCTTTCTGACTGACCACTACATACTTTTACAGGCAATTTTTTTCCTATTCTGAGACATCTACGTATGTATACCAAAGCCTCTTTAGAGATTTCCCCAACTAAGAGCAAGCATTTCCCAGTGCACTGCACTACCTGGCGCATCAATCAGTCAATCAATGAATCAGAAACGCCGCTCAGCTCTGCTCCGCCACCACCACGAGCTACGAGTGGAAGGCAAACTGAAAGCGAACCGAAATGGAACCGCAGGAGTGGAGATTAAACAGGCAACTTTCGGATCCCCCGTGTGTCTTGTGTGCATAAAACAATAATTTGTGCATAAACCGAGCGAAAGCGAGACGTTTCGAAATGTTTATGGCACCGTGGGGGATACCGTGGGGGAACCAAGCCATTTTTGTACCCTGAAAATATATATATTATATATTATATATATATATATATATATATACTGTAGATACTATATACTATACATAAACATAGCACCAACGACAGAGAGCGAGAGAAAGAGAAAGCGCCCCCAAAGAGATTCTTGTCATTAGTCTGAATTATTTATTTCTGTGTATTTTCCAGAGACCAAGCCAACCGTTTTGTTGCCTGTGGCTGGCAAAGTTATATCACAGGGCTTTCAATGCATTTTTTATTTAACGTTTAATGGCTTAAAACTGTGGCTCTGATTCAGTGGGTTAATTAGGCTGCTTGGTATTTCAAATATCTATTTAAATATTTAGGCAAGTGAAATAGTTGTAAAATTGTTGAAATTAATGGCTTGCAAAGCCTCAGGTTTCAGGTTTCAACCTTTATCATTAATTTCCATTTCTTTTATGTCATTTATTTTGGTAATTTTCACTCTCCTAATGCATTTTCCTACTCTGTAACTGTCCACGGTTACCTGTTGTCCGCAAAAATCACAGACTTCAACGGAAGAGAATGCTGTGAATGCTGGGCAAGTGCATTAAATACGCATTATGTGGGCAACTCTTCCCACTCGCTTTTCCCTGGTTTTCCCTGGTTTTCCCTGTTTTACCCAGGCTTTGTTTTATTGCTTTCAAATTAACGCAGAACTCAATTAAAGGCAAAGGACATGGAGTGATGCAGGAGGAGGAGGAGCTGTGTGTGGTTTTTAGAGGGGCTTGTGTATGCGCTTCAACGCGCACACACTCGGTGTGTGTGTGTGTGCATGCAGCTCTCTCCTTTCTCCTTTCTTCTCTCTCATTTAATTTAGTTGATTCTAATTTAATAATGAGCTGAATGGGTTTTTCGGGCAGGCGAAAGCCCCGCCCACCTCAATTGCGGCCAGCCATCAGGCCCCATCATCGCCATTGTGCCAATGAGCAGAAGGGGGGACTTGTTGTAGTGCAAAAATAAAAGAAATATCAGAGAGTAAGTGTGTATATACATATATCTTTATATATATATATATCCCTTAAAAGACCCCTTTAATTGGTAGGATTTAATGGGAATATAATGAGCTGATTGAGGCGATTGAAAACCCCTAAGCAGCTTAGTTTAAGTTTATTGCTTTATTAGTTGAAAGCTGAAGGCAAGGAAAGGTAGTTAAGGAGTGCTTCGACTTCTTTCAAGGCAAAGAAAGAGAGTTAAGTGGAGCCAGGAGATGCCTTCTAGAAAATCGTAAACATATTTTTTCAAATTTCCTTTGTAGTTAGTCAAGTTTTCAAGCCCCTAAGGCCTCTCCCCTCTCTGTTAAGTCTCTCTCGCTTCGCCCCCGTCTTTCGCTTGCCTTAATTGAGTGGCCAATGGACAGGGCCATTCCTCCCCTTCTCTGGCCGTGACCTTGCACCCTTCGGACCGACCGACAGACAGTTGCTGTATGAGTTAATGCGCTTACATGAACGTCAGCGTCAACGCAAGTGTTTGGCATTGCATTTTAAGCCTGTGCAGCCGGGCAACCGGGCAACTGTCACTTAATGGCCACCGAATCGCCCAGATATTGCCCGGCCAGCCATCAGCTGTAGGAGATTAGTGCAATGGGCAATGGGAAAATACGGCAAAATACGGCAGAGTACGGCAACACGAAGCGTATACGTGATGCGGGTGGGTCTACGTATACGTGATGTGAGGGGCGCATAAATCAATAAAAGCTCTCTCTCGCACCTGGGCCAAGCATTGTTAACTCAATTTCAACACGGAAGCAATTTCCAAGCTGATTTAACGCAGCCAGGAACCCCTCGAACCGTTTGGCTTTTAACTTGGCTTATTAAATGCTTGCCACTTGAGCCACAAAACTGTAATTTGGCATCTTGCCGGTTGAGAAATGATAATTGCAAGAGGGACCAGAAGGGAGAGAATGCTTGCCATATGAGGGGGACAATCTCTGGGATAACTATCAATTTTTTTTTTTCTTTTTCCTTTTTTTTACAATCATCGCTAATTTATTAGGGCCATTTGTAATATGTGGCATTAATATTAATTACTCATTGTGTACGCACTCGGTGGCTTTAAATCAAGGGTAATTTATTAGGGCAGGCAGGTGGACTAGGTGGCAGCCAGCCGAATACCATTTGATAATAGATAATGGCGCACAGGACATGCCACATGGCACACGATACACGACACACGGCACACGGCACACGGCACACGGCACACGGCACATGCCACATGCGGCGCCAGAGTTGATTTCGATTGAATGCGATTCGATTCGATCCGATTCGTTTCGATTCGATTGGATGTGATTCACTTTGCGTCGGTTGCGGTGGCGGGCTCTTTGTTTGCCTTTCCAGCAAATGTGCTTCGAGTTGCAATTATGGCTGGCACTACGCAATGGTTACACAAAACGCTCGGCTCAGGGCGACGCCGCAGGCTAATTGATTTTGTTGGAAATCGGTAATCGTTAATCGGTAATCAGTAATCGGAAACTGGTTACCGAAAATCGGTAACCGGAAGTGGGCTGTTCAAACAATAAGTCTCTAAATAAATGAGAAACCCCTAGTTAATCCTCGGGTTAAATAATGATCTTTGAAATATCGATAGTCACAATAAGGCCATCCATTGATACAAAAGGTATAAAAAACAAATCGAAATACATTGTTTCAGTTCAAGTTTTAGGATTATCGATGGTATTATTTGACAAGCGATAAATAAAGTCCATTTTGAGTCGATAACCCCATCGATAACACCTCTGCCAGCCCCCCTTTAGCCTTGTCCAAGTGAATTGCCGCGGAAATTACCGAAAAAATAAAAAAGAAATAAAGCAAATAAATAAAGAAAAATGAGAATGAAAGTGAAAATGAGCGAATGGCAGTCGCGGCCACAGCTGAAATCGATCCATGACACAACCAGTGACAAGCAATCCCCCAGTGAATCCGAGTGAATCCGTTGCGTGAGCAAAGCTCGCGCCAGGTGGCATGGCCGCCGTTGCCGGCCTTTATGGCCTCGGGGAGGACCGCCAGCACCGCAAGAAGCAGCAGCAGCAGCAGCAGCACCAGAAGGAGCAGCTCGAGCAGAAGGAGGAGCAGAAAAAGATCGCCGAGCGAAAGCTCCAGCTGCGGGAGCAGCAGCTCCAGCGCAACTCGCTCGACGGCTACGGGTATGCCTTACCTTACCTTCCAATCCTCCATAGCTTCTATTATTATTTATTTATGTATTATTTCTTGCGGCTGGATTAATCAGGGATTTAAGTATGCTAAGTAATTAAATGTTTATAGGTTATTTATAAACCGATTTCCCTTGTTTTTGTTTCGTTTTATAGTACATTAAATAATCCCCTAAATAGATTTGAAACCAACCGATATAAACCCCAAAAAAAAGGGTTTATTCTGCCGCAGTCCCGTTTCCCTGTTTCCCTGCGGTTATTCAAATAGGAAATAATAAAATAAATAAATAAGGTCTAAAGGGAAGCTGTGTGTGTGTGTGTGTGTGTGAGAGTGTGGCCTTAAGGACTCGTTTATCTACAGCTGGCACAGATCTGCAACACCACCTGCAAACACCACTCAAAGGACGCCCTCGGAACTCCGGAAGGGGGTGAAGGGAGCTGGATAAGGAGCGGGGCGTGGCGAGTGAAGATATCTGTCCTAAAAGCGCAATAAACGTGACTAAAGTAAACTAAATCAAGAACGAAGCACAAGGAGAACTTTGAGTAGAGTTGAGTTGAGTTGAGTTGAGCTGAGCGTTTCGTGTTGCACTTGACAGCGAGTAAGGGGGGGTTACAAGAGGAGTGAGACGAGTGAGAGGGGTGAAGCGGAGTGAAGAGAGAGAGAAGAAAGAGGAACAACAAAATGGCAAAAGAAACGAAAAAATGGAGCAGAAAACAGAGGGACGTAGGACCGAGGAAGCCAAGCTAGACATAAGCTTGTGTGTTCACTGAGGAAAACAAGAGGATGCTTTGTTGATAAAAACAAGAACATAGCATGTATCGAAGATTACATTTATCTAACAATTATCGATATAAAGCCGTTTTGCTTGAACTTATCGATATTAATCAATTTTTGCATTATTACAACTTTTAAGAAATAATGTTAAACATACATACTCCAAGAGTGAGGGAAATTATAAGGCACATTGACAACGAAAACTCATGATTTGATATGGATTATTCGTAAATTATTTTATCGATATCACAGTTCAACAGTGATTTTGCACTTTTGAAGTGACCTAGTAGAGATTGTTAAGCAGGTCGAAAATAACACAAAACCATGTTTGAAATTCTTCTAACACCCTCAAAGTTATGGTCAAAAAACCGTTTTTCGGCTCTTTTTCACTTTGAAAAATTCCTACTCGAAAAGTTGTTGACCAATTTAAAAAACTCTTGGAGTTTTTTATAGCTTAATAGTGTAGCTTACAGGAAAAAAATAACTTATTGTTTGTTTCGAATGAGAAAGACAAAATTTTTGCTTCGAAATATGCATCTTGCACTTTTTTTCCGTGTTTTTTCGACTTTGATGCCATTTTTTAACCAAATCACCAATATTTCTCAATGATGCGCACTTATTGTTGTTGCCTAGTCAATTACGAATAAAACAAGACTAATTTCATGAAAAAATAACAAAAATTAATGATGTTATGACGATTTTTCCCCCTCAAATAAAAGTATATTTTAGAGATTGTCCAGACCACAGATTCAATCTTTGTCAAAATGGTGAAATTGTGTCAAATTGACACAAGGGACGGTTGCGTGTTAAGTAAGATGCCATTTTGTCCCAATATTGCAACACAGCGATGGCGGTAGTAAGATGCCATTTTGTCCCAATATTGCAACACAGCGATGGCGGTAGTAAGATGCCATTTTGTCCCAATATTGC